>JAPXFQ010000057.1:0-293172 GCA_028564705.1 Apricaphanius iberus
GCCATGTTGCCACGCCCCCGCGGTCTGCTTATTAATGAGAACTTTGGAAAATGTTAATTTGAGAAGCTGGATTAAAGAAAACATGATTCAGTGGTAATTTATTTGACATTTCTAGAAGCTTCAATTCAATTTGGTGTTTATCATTGGAGCAACAAAAAGAAGCCTGAGAGGATAATTGTGATTGAATTTAAAATGATGATTTTTGTTGTTTTGTTTTAATGCTACTAGTTTTTGTTTAGAGAAATCTTATCTCTTGAACCTCCTGTATTGAATTATTTTTTTGTTTTACTGCTAAGGGGAATTAGACTACTATGTATCCTACAAAAATTTAAGAGGAGTTTTAGTTGCAAAAATCAGTTTGACTATGTTTGATTCACTTCACAGAATCTGACAAATGTTCTTGAAGTATGAACTGTTTCGTTATTTACAATCAGAATATCTTGTCCATTTGGCTTTTTGGGTTTGTTTAAAGAGGAATCATACAAGCAAAAGTTACTTTGAATTTAGATTGGATTGTGTTAATAAACAAGTACTTTAGGTTTGGCAATTTCTATAGGGAAGCTGTTTTGTCAGTGATTTAAATCTTGGATTTTTCTTTAGAAATATGGATAGAATTTGAAGTATAGCAAACTGAAGACTATTTTTGTAAACTATGTTGTGTTTATCAGTCAGTACTATTCTCTGATTTTGTTTTAAAACATTTGATGTGTTTTAATTTTGATATTTTTTGTCTGAGCCAGCTTGATAGAGATCCAGTACACTTAAGTGATGGGGAGTTTGGAGACTGGATCGTTATTGGTAATTGCTCAGATGGGAGGAGCTTCACAGGTAACCTTGACAACACCAACAACAGTTATAATTGGAAGGGAACCTAGTTGGACATCTTTATCTCACTGTAGGTAGCATACTTATATTAGCAGAAATTATTAATTGAATAAAGGGACAGAGTCTGGGAAAAGTGGTGTGAAGTCTGAATTTCAAAAGGGTTTAGTTCAATATGAGCTATTTGTCTCAACCTCAGTGAAGCGGAACCAGGAGAGCCACTTTTCCATAGAGACTGTTTATAAGAGGGACAGAAAAAAGGGGATAGAACCTTTGCAGATGGTTATTGCCTTTATTTTTGTTATTGTAATGTTTTGGTGGTGCTTTAGCAATATCTAACAGAAAAATCCAGCCTTTTTTTAAATTTTATTTTATTTGTCTATTTACTTTGTGAACAGACCACTAAACTTTGAAGAAAAGAATTAGTGAATGGTATCGATGCAGTTTATACCTGAGGAACAGATATTATGTTATGAATTGTTATGTTTGCTCTCAGACACCATTTTGTAGGACATCAACATAGAGACTACTGATCTTACTGATTAATTTTCAGATATTTTACTCACCTCAAGGAGTTGGGAGACTGTTGAGACTGAAATGTATTGCCCAGGAAGGAAGTTATGGGGGTGATGAATTGAAATAAATATAAAATGGTTAAATCACTAAAAAAGCACTAAGTGTGTTGATAAAATATTGCGATGGTCAATCTTTATAAATATTTAATTTACACATGAGATGAAAGAGACATTTATCAAATTGACAAAATAGAGAAAGGCATTGCATTGATAAAGTATAGAATATAAATTGGATGAAAAAATGAAGGAAACATTAATTAAAATAAGCAGGGGAAGAATTAGAACAACAGTTTAATTAGACATATAAGTAGTAATTATCATTCCTGTTGGAGAGAGCAAACCTATTAATTAGTATATTTTTACCAGAACTAATACTGAAGAAATTATTACTAGTATAACTGACTAAAATAAAATTAAAATAGAGCCCACATAGGCAGTCTGAGTGTGGAAGATATTTAAATTCAGCATTCGAGGAAGGAGACTAATGAATATGGAAATAAAAAGTTTAAATAAAACTTGATTTGAATAGGCTGAGAGGATCGACTCTCTGTCTGTCTTTTTCTTCCTCTAATTATATATTTTTTCTCTTTTTCCCATCCCGCAACAGAGACCCCTCAGATAACATTCTTGAGATGTAATTTATGTTCCTGGGGAGATGAGATGGGAGGGGGTGCATGGGCTGATGACGGATAGTGCCAGGCGCCCGCCATAACTGCCAAAGAAAGAAAAATCTATACGACCAGCGCAGAAGTTCTTCTGTCTTGTGCTCTGCTCCCAAACCAGGGGGGCACCAGTGACTGAATATTTTCAGGGGTGAAGCAGGGGGCACCCTAACAAAAGAGCACATTTCCTCATGCTGAACTGAACTTTCAAGGACAATATGTGTGAATCCACTTGGCTGGTGTAAAATGGACAATTTCTGCTGAAGAAGTGACGATCAAAGGCTGCTGATTCAATGTCACTGTTGCTGAACTAACCACAAGAGTTTCTGTTTTTCTGATCGAAGGTGGACCTGGTTGCTTGAACTCTGAAACCCCCGTGCCTTCCCCAGAATTATCTCCAGGTAAAATACCACCATTTACCGGGAACAAAATTTGGAAAGTTGGGTGGAAGGAAAAACTGGGCCTATAGCATGGGGTTGCTGGCTGGTGACAGAGAAAAATTTTTTTCCTTATTTTTACGTTTCATCCACAGGGATGAACTAAATTTAAGATAGGATATATTGTAATGGAACAGGTAAATCAAAAGTAAGTCAGAATTTTATTTGATTTCTAACAGAAAGAATGAATCAAAGTGCTTAACGGTTTAAGATAATTAAAAAGTTGAAATGGATAATAGAATAATTGATAACATTTAAAAAGAGGCATAGTAAAACAGACATAAGTGTCTTAAACTTGATAAATAAAATAAGTAAATAAAAGAATCAATTTAGGTGAACAAGCAAATGGATAGTAATCAGTTGAACTGTAGACAAAAAGTAAACTCTTGAGCCTGCTCTTGCTTTTAAGTCCATCAATGAGGGAGGTGTTTTTGTTTAGTTTTCAGGAATAGCAACGGTGTTGCACCAAAATAAGATGGATTTGCTCTTTCCCCAGGGATTATTTTTTAATTAGATGGGTGAAATAATTTCTCAGCACAATACAGTTGGATTAGATTGAAAAGGAGTGGATGTCCAATGAAAGAACAAGGAATCGGGAACTAACTTTTACCTTATATTTCAATGTTAGTTAATAGTTGTTTTTTTTGCATTTTAGATGGTGCATTTGTATTGTTATGTTATTAAAATGACATACTTGCTCATGTTGGTATATACTGTTTCTATCAACATGGATAATACATAAGAAGGAAGGCTGAGGTAACTGGCAGAAACTAATCTCTAATTGGACGACACATTCTGCAGGGGTACTCAGGACTCAGAAAAGAGAAAAACAAACATTATAGTACAATGTCAAAGTATTATTAATAGGGGAATATGATATAGCAAAGATTTAATACGGTTACCAACATTCTAGGCTAATGTTTGTTTCAGATTATGACTCTTTTTAACTTAATGACCCACCGGATATAAAGCAAAATCTTTTAATCAAAAATAAATGTGACTTATATAAAGGGGATGACTATGACAGGCAAACCAAGTCTGTGTAGCAGATTGGTTCAGGGCGATACACAATTTAGGACTTAATTTTTAGCAAATTGATAATGTATGGTTGCAGGCTTTAAACATATCTGGGATTTAACGTGATTATGCAAAATTATGAGTAGGTTGACTAATTTTTAATAAATTGCAGTTCGAATTAAATTTTATGAGGCCAGGTTTGAGGACAATTTTTACCTACTGTCAGTACTGTGATGGGAAATTTTTTTTTAGATCTGTCTGGGTTAAGCGGATAGGGGATTATTGATTACATACATGATGACTTCGGTCAGGGTTGCAGATTTCTTTTGGTATTCACTTGTACGTCTGCATCTTAATTTAAGATCAAAATTGGCTAACATGACATAACAGTCGGGGCTTCTTGTCGAAAGGCCCTCTAAATTGTTTTGATGATCATCAAGAGTGATCACAAGACCGGATCAAAACTGTCATTTTTTAGATGTTTACAAGCTTATGCCTCCAGGATTCAACAACACGTGAGGAGCACACAATCTCCTCTGGTCTCAGAGGTGCGGCAGCTGACTACAGCTGCTGAAGGGGTCCAAGGTACAGCTCCACGACCCTTTGGGACGAAGGCGTGAGGAGTCCAAGTGGTTCAGCCAGTTCCAGATGACAGCTGGGAACACACACGAAGTGCAGCTCCACGGCAACGACGAACCTGGTTGAGGATCAGCAGGAATCTACCTAAAGAGGGTCAAGAAGGTTTTGACCAAGCTGAAACGGAAGCTGAAGCCACAGGCGGCGGGGCCTAACTCACCCAGAAATTTGTTTGGGTGTTGATATTAATCATCCAGTGTGATCTATGTGCCAATGAGGGAGATGGGCAATTGAAATTGCCATCTCAAAGAGGGATATACAGAAGAGGATCACAACTCATCAATCAGCTTCACAGCAGGTTTTGACCACTCCACATCGGTGGGAGAGTGGTTATCTGCATATATGGGAGTAAAACTGGAACACTGATCAGCTCTGTACATCGCTCTCGCAGCTGCCAGGTGTCACCATTGGGGGTTAACCACGAGAGAGAAGAAAGAAGAACAGAAGATAAAAATATATAAAAGACTGAATAGACTTTTTAATAATTTTTTGCATTTTACAGGTTGTTTAACTATTTTTTATTCACAAGTGCAGATTGTTAACACTGCCTAAGAGGGTTTCTTAAAGAATTTTTAATCAGTTAATTTTCAGGATTTCTTAATTTCCAGTTGTTTTTAAGGTTGTATTAAGGTTTGCATTAATAAACAAAGAGGGTCTACTAGATAGAAAGACTAAATAGACTCGAGGATTACATTTTTAAAGGGTTCTTAATACCAAAGGGTTCTTAAAACCTTCTATTTCACAGGTTACCTTCTATTTCACAGGTTTCTTAACACTTTAAGTTTGATTTATTTCAGAATATAACATAGTAATATGTTCATGGGTTTTCTAAGCTTCTTCCACAGTATTAACATGTATCAAGTCAGATTTAATTATCTCTTCACATTTAAGATATTCGTATACCTACTATTACATTTTTGGGTTTTGAATTTAGTTTTTGGGAATTGTTAAAATATTTTTTGTATAATGCCAAAAGAGGGTGAATTTATAATTAACAGATTTACATTTTTTTTAGTAATGGGAGTTAAGGTTAAAAAGGTATTTTAACAGGTTGAGTTTTGAATTTTAATCTGGAAGTCTTGTTGTGGTATCATATGAAAGACTTCATGTTTTAAACTGATGAAAATTCTTGGGTTCGATTTTTTTGCATTCTCAAAATGCTTTACAGGTTTTAGATCTTAGGTTTTAAACACTAACCCTGAAGGAGAGTACAGAGGAGTTATCAATATATTTGAAAATAGATTGAACGAGGGATTTGTTGTACTTTACTTTTTTGGGGCTACATATGTTTTAAAATATTTCTGGTAGGCATTCAGAGGTAGAGGTCTGTTTTATAACATTCAGAGGTAAAAGACACACTGTTTATCAGTATTTTAATTGGGCCTTGGATAATGGGGAGTATGTGTGACCTTTGAGGACCTCTGAGACAAAGAGTTTTATTGCAGGCTGTAAAAACAGGATGTCTGTAGAGTGGGAACCAAGGCCATAAACCCAGGATGTTTATAGATAAGGATGGAGGCCATAAAGCTAGGAGTTTTGCTTGGGAGGAATCATAAAAACCATAAAACTCAGAATGAACTTTTGACTTGGATCCAGGAGAAGGACACGTCCCTCATGATTCTGGACGGACCAGTCATTGTCAAGACACTTTTGAAAAACGTTCTGATTGGAGCAGATTAATCCTGGGAGGTTTTGGACGTTTATAAAAGTTATGACACGAAAACCATTCTTTGTCAGATCTCTTTGTCTGGCCCAGAGAAAAATGGGGATGTTTCTCTGTAAACTGCAATTTGTTAATCTGTTTAAAATAAAAGTAAGAACTGGAGATTGGTTCCTTGTCTTAAAATTAAATTCTACATTACCCTAAAGCATAATGTTAGCAAACTAGAGAGAAAATGGTGCTCCACGCATTTACAGGATTCTTATTTAGTGTGGAAATAGTCTATTGCTATATAAAAAGAACCTGCAACCAGCCAGAACAGCATATTTTTCATCTTTAATCGAGGAGAATAAAAACAAGGTTTCTTTTCAATACAGTTGCCAAACTCAGACATGATCATAGCTCTGTCGAGCCAACCATTCCCCAAGCTCTTAGTAGTGACAACTTCATGCAATTTTTTATAAATAAAATAGACTCTATAAAAAATAAGATAAATGGGAACCTTCCCAATATGCTTGCTTCTTCCTTAGGCAGCATAAAAAATGGTTGAACCTAATATATGCTTGAACTGCTTTAATGCAGCCGAACTTTCAGATCTACTAATATTATTAGCTTCATCAAAATCTTCAACTTGCATGTTAGACCCAGTCCCAACTAAACTTTTAAAATAAGTTTTCCCTTTGATTGCTGCTCCAATTTTAGATATAATGAATCTGTCCTTAGTAAATGGATATGTACCACAGGAGTTTAAGATTGCTGTAATTAAACCTCTACTGAAGAAACCATCTCTTGATCAAAACGATTTAATTAACTATAGACCGATGTCTAATCTTCCCTTGTTATCTAAAATTCTTGAGAATGTGTGAGCATCTAAACAATAATGAGCTGTTTGAGAAGTTTCAGTCAGGCTTTAGAGTTCATCACAGCACTGAAACAGCTCTGGTGAAGGTTACTAATGATATTCTCATAGCCTCGGACAATGGACTGGTCCTGTTAGATCTCAGTCCTGCCTTTGACACTGCCGATCACAATATTGGCATAGAACGGCTTCAAAGTGTCATTTAGATCTCACATTAAAGAAGTCTCTAGGATTTCCTTTTTTCACCTTAGGAATGTTGCAAAAATTAGAACCATCCTTCCAGGAGTGATGCTGAAAAACTAATCCATGCCTTTGTTACTTCAAGGCTGGATTACTGTAACTCTTTATTATCAGGTAGTCCACAGAATACAATTAAAAGTCTTCAGTTAGTCCAAAATGCTGCTGCTAGGGTTCTAATGAATAAAAGAAGAAGAGATCATCTTCCCCCTGTTTTAGGTTCTCTTCACTGGCTCCCAGTAAAATCTAGAATAGAATTCAAGATCCTCCTTCAGACATATAAAGCTCTTAATAATCTAGCTCCATCATACATAAGAGACCTGATTGTTCCATATGTTCCTAACACAGCCCTTCGCTCTCAGACTGCAGCTTTACTGGTAGTTCTTAGGATTTCTAAAAGTAGAATGGGTGGCAGATCTTTCAGTTACCAGGCTCCCCTCCTATGGAACCAGCTCCCAGGGTTGGTTCGTGAAGCAGACAACTTGTCAGTCTTTAAAACTAGGCTTAAAACCTTCCTCTTTGACAAAGCTTACAGTTAGAAACAGGTTAACAGCAAGGGGCATACTCCGCTTGCAAAAAGTAAAGCCAACCCGCAAGTGCCAAAACTTGCAGTTCAGCCCTCATCCGCTGGGGGCTGGCTCCAAAAAGGAGCAAACTCCCATTGACTCCCATGTTAAAAAGGCCAACTTTACAGCAAAAATAAACATGTTTACACCTGGTTCAAAAAAACATTTGTAGGTTAGATAGTTCAGGTTTACTGTCATGACAACTCTGAGGGGGATGAATTTTTTTTCTAACTCCTCAGTTTATTTATAATTTTATTAGCATGGACCACGCTTACAGAGATTAGATTTGTTTTGATTAGTTCATTTATTGACAAAGGTTAGATAGATGGTGTGTCTGGAAGGATGCCCCGATGGAGGCTTGTTGACTCTGTGTGGGGGTGCAGTCTTCAGAAGTCGGTCTTCTTTTCGAGCCTGCTCAGGACCCCCCCAGACAAAGAACCTGAAAAAGACAGAGATTAGTGCTGGAACTTTGAAAAGCAGATGAGGGGATGAAGGGATGAGAGAGGGGATGAAGGGATGAGGGGATGAAGGGATGAGGGAGGGGATGAGGGAGGGGATGAAGGGGTGGATGAAGGGATGAGGGAGGGGATGAAGGGAAAAAAAAAAAAAAAACAAAAAAACGGATGAGGTGGGGAGGATGAAGGGATGAGGGATGAGGGAGGGGGATGATGAGCTTGACGGGTAGGGGATGACTGGATGAAGGGATGAGGGAGGGGATGAAGGGATGAGGGAGGGGATGAAGGGGTGGATGAAGGGATGAGGGAGGGGATGAAGGGATGAGGGAGGGGATGAAGGGATGGGGGATGAGGGAGGGGATGATGGGATGAGGGATGAGGGAGGGGATGATGGGATGAGGGAGGGGATGAAGGGATGAAGGGATGAGGGAGGGGATGAAGGGATGAGGGAGGGGATGAAGGGATGAGGGAGGGGATGATGGGATGAGGGGATGAGGGAGGGGATGAAGGGATGAGGGAGGGGATGATGGGATGAGGGAGGGGGTGATGGGATGAGGGGATGAGGGAGGGGATGAAGGGATGAAGGGATGAGGGAGGGGATGAAGGGATGAAGGGATGAGGGAAGGGATGAAGGAGGGGATGAGGGAGGAAACAAAGGGATGAAGAAGGGGATGAGGGAAGAAACGAAGGGATGAAGAAGGGGATGAGGGAGGAAACGAAGGGATGAAGAAGGGGATGAGGGAGGAAATGAAGGGGATGAGGGGATGTAAGGAATGAGGAAATGAAGGGATGAAAGAATGGGAAAATGGGGATGTAATACCGAGACAAAGTAAAGGATCAGGGGGAGGGAGGGTGGGGTTTACGAGATCAGAGTCTGAGTGACGCTGATGGCTAGGTGCTCAGGGTTTAAATAGATGATGGAGTAATTAGGGATGAAATTCAGGTGTGAGATGCCAGGTGAGTCGAATCCGAGTTGATTACTGAGAGGATACTGAATATGGGGCGTGGTCCAGCTCACGAACCTAAGTTAACATATTAACTTACATTTCATTAGCATGGACCACGCTTACAGAGATTAGATTTGTTTTGATTAGTTCATTTATTGACAAAGGTTAGATAGATGGTGTGTCTGGAAGGATGCCCCGATGGAGGCTTGTTGACTCTGTGTGGGGGTGCAGTCTTCAGAAATCGGTCTTCTTTTCGAGCCTGCTCGGGACCCCCAAAGTTGGCCATTATTTAACAAAGCAAGGAATGAGCATGGTGAAGATCGTCCAAATTATTATGAATATAAGTACGGTATGCTGAAGATGACCAACGACCTAGAACTTGAATAGTCTTGTCGGAAATGCCTGACTGAGAAGCTGAAGTGGATGCGCCTATACGGATGGAGTGGATTGAATAATGCTCAGGGTTGATGCCAGATCTAAATAGGATTTGACGGAAGTGATGAGAAAACCAGAATCTAGTGGCGATGCTACCGAGATCAGTGATGAAGAGAGGATCATGAGATGTGCCGTTGTTGGCCAGACGGAAGCGAATGTAGTTTGAGATGGGTTCGTAGGGGCTGAGGGGTGAGTGAAGACGAAAAAAATAGATAGGGAAGGAAGTGCCCAGTTGATCTGTTTTGCTTTTACGGAGCGTAAAGATAAGGGTATCCTGATTAAGGATTGAGATATCTGAAAGGCATGGATGGATGGATGGATCAAATCTGGAAGTAGTAGGGGCAAATTCAGAGCAGCGCAGAAAACCGAAGTAGGCTAATAGGAACATGGATTCTAATGTAAGATTGACTAGAGGAGAAGAGTAACCGGAACGGATTGTGCGGATGCAGCGAATGAGGAGGTCAGAGGTTATAGGGAATCGTTGATTAGATGAAGGTGCTTCTTGCTTTTTAAGACCCTTGAGTAGCATGGATATATGGCTATGGGAGAGAGCTGGACAGGGGTTGCCGGTAGCCAGTTTGAAAAATAAATTAATGCCAGAAAGGTATGATTGGATAGTGGAAATGCGGATTTGTAGGATTGTATGTGAATAGGTGATGAAGTGACAAATAGAAGATGGGATGATGGAAGGAAATGGAAGGTTATACGTTACATGGAAACTTTAAAACTGTTCCATCCTGAAAGATAAGATGAGAGAGTTCTAGGAGCGAGACTGTTGAGGATAGCGTTCTGAGAAATGATGGAGAGGTCTTGAAGCTGTGAAGTTAATTGTAGATGGTTGCTGAAAACGGTGGGATCGGAGTTGGAAGAGGATCTGCGTCTGGAGCCAAGGACCTGAATTTCTGGAAAGAAAGACGAGAAAGTGAATCAGCGATGGAATTTTGATGGCCGGGTACATGAGCAGCACGGAGAATGAATTGATGTTTGGCTGACGCCAGAGTGAGTCTTCGAATGAACTGCATGATGAAGGTTGAACGTGATCGGCCTTTGTTTATGATCTCAACGACAGCAGAGTTATCTGAATGAATAAGGATACAGTGTTGAGACCATTCGTGCCCCCAGAGTAGGGCTGCAATTACAACAGGATAGATTTCATAATGAGCGGATGAGAGAGAGGCTGACTGGAGCTGCAAACGTTCGAACTCGGAGGGCCATTTTGAAGCAAACCACCTTCCATTGTAGAAACCGCCAAAGCCCGTAGAGGGTGCTGCGTCAGTAAATAGCTGGATGTCATCTGGATAAGAAATTAAGTCATTATAGAAGAATGAAATACCGTTCCAAGATGAAATAAATTCTTGCCAGAGGCGCATTTCCATCCGGCAAGGTTCTTCGATGGCAAGACGACCATGAAGCGAAGAGATGTTTGCTGCGGTGAAAGAAGGTGGGAAATGAAAGATCTCCCCTGCGGAATAATTCGCATTGCATAGTTGAGATGACCTAAAAGAGACAGAATTTGTTGTTTGGAGCAATAGTTGGCTAAGATGAAGTTAGAAAGAATCAGAGAGATTCGGTGAACCTTCTCAAGTGGCAGAGAAGCTTGAAAAGTGGAAGAATTGAGAGTAATACCCAGGAATTCTAGAGAAGTATGAGGACCTATAGTCTTCTCTTCCGACAGGGGAACTCCGATGTTGGAGAATGCTTCGGTTAGGTTACGGAGGCCGAGAAAAGGAGGAGATGAGGCAGGGGTGATGATAAGAAAATCATCGAGGAGATGAAGGACATAAGGGAGGCGGTAAGTGTTAAGGAGAATCCAACACAAAGCCTCGGAAAGGGAGTCGAAGATCCTGGGGCTACTTCTGCAACCAAAGGTAAGTCTGACTGCGAAGTAATAAGCTCCTTTCCAAAAGACCCCAAAGAAACGCCAAAAGTCTGGATGAAGGGGAAGGACCTTGAAGGCACTAGTAATGTCTGCTTTAGAAAGCCATGCATTACGACCTGCTAAACGGATGAGTCGAATAGCATGATCTATAGTGACGTACTGCATTAAGAAATCAGGAAATGGTATTAGGCTATTGATACTGGGAACAGAGGAATTGTGAGGTGCCGACAGGTCGATAATCAGTCTTTTCTTTCCAGAGTATTTGTGGGTTGCTACCCCAAGGGGGCTGATTCGGAAAAAAAACTGCAAAAGGGGAGCGAGCGAAAGGACCGATCATGAAACCCTCCTTAACCTCTTTAAGGAGTAAAGAATCGACTGTATCGGGATCAGAAAGGGCAGATAAAAGGTTAGAACAGTAAGTTGAGGAATCAGGAAAAACTTCAATGCCTTGGTGGAACCCGTGTGTGAAACACTTAACCAAGAAATCAACAAATTCCCTATCGGGGTGGCTGGCCAAAGCAGAGATCAGAGCGCTCACCTTGATGGGAGTGGCGAGGTGCTGTATCAGTCAATCTGCTTTGGAAGTGGGGTTATGGGGGCAGGTGTTCCGAGCATGTGCCCCTCCGCAGAAAGAGCAGGTATGCAAGAGCCTGCAGCTAGAGGCTGAGCAACGAAGGTCATTGAAATTGTTGCACACCATCCTACCACCCTGGTAAAGGATGGGACGGCCGCGCTTATCCATACCCCCGGAGACTGGGGCATTTGGTTTAGACTGTTGTGGCAGAGATTTAGGAATCATTGGAGGGGGAGGGGCGGCTGAGGACAAACGGTTGGGGACTGATGAGCTGCGTGCCGATGATAGCCGAGGACGGAGAGGAGTAACAAGTGTACATGCAGTAGCGGGGTGGGAGGGAGTGCCGCAGAGGCTGCAAGATAGGGATGCACGAGCTGCGAAGATGCGGCAATATAACTCTGAGTCTAGACAACCCCAGTATGTACCTTGGTTGAATTGGGCAAGACGACCCGCTGCCTGGGATGAAAAAAGAACATGATATTGGTAAAACCCTGTTCCTCCAAATCTAAGGGCCATATCAAGGACAATAGATAAATAATCATCTAATTCAGTCTGTCGGTCAGGAAATACTGAGCAAATGATGTCCCTATAAAGGGAGAATGCAAAAGCGAACTCTGTGGGGGTCAGATCTTTGGAGCTGGAGCTAAGAGCTGAACCTAGCTGCATCGGCCCCATACCGGTCTGCACCTCCCGGGGCTGACCTGAGGGACCTAGAGAAGGTTGGAGAAGGAGAGCCAAATCGATGTAATTACCGTTCAAAATTTGTTGTCGGAGAGCGGGTGAAACTGGGGAAGGGCGATTGATGGAAGAGGGTGGCCGAATGGGGGGCACTGCTGTGGAAAGAGTGTAATGGTTAGAAGCTGGTGTGTGAATAGATGAAGATGGCAACTGAGACGGCAGACCAGTAGAATATTGAGGTAATGCAGCAATAGGTTGTTGGACATTTGAGCCTGTTGGTAATATTAAAGGGTTAGAAGGGGTTCCTGAAGCATGGGTGGAAGCCTGAGTTTAACCTGTAGGAAACATAGAAGGGGGAATGTGGGGGAAAGGAGTTGATTGATTAAATGAAGATCCGGACTGAGATGCTAAGGAACAGAAAAGATTTGTTACGAATGAGGCAAAATTTGAGGGAAATGAGACGGAAGAAGCTTCCCCGCCAGCAGGGGGAACTGTGGATGTTGGCCCGGCAGCTGTGGGCTGGGATGTGCTCTGAGAAGAAGTGGCGACTGAGGCTGAAGTAGGAAGTAGATTATGGGAGGAGGAAGTTTTGGTTAACGGAGAACTACAGGGAAAAAGGAGCTTGAAGAGGGTAGATTTATTAGCGGAACGACTGAAGGAGATTCCTCTTTCCCTGAGTGCTGATTGCAAGCGGGCTACTGTCCAAGCAGACATATCTGGACGGTTGGAGACGGAAGAATGACGAACTCTGGGTGAGTTCCTCGGCCGGAATGAAGCCGGACGAGGATGGGTAGGAGGAGAAGCCCTCCGAGCTGGACTGCCGGAGAGATTGGGTGGAGAGTGCTGAGCTCGTGACGAGCGGGGAGCCTGAAAAAAATCGGGAAGAAGAGAGGCTTGGAGCCGATCGGCCTGCAGCGCCTACTGAGGACCGCTGAACTCCAGAAGAAGTCCCGGGGCGTGACGAAGACGCTCTGCGGGAATGAGAGGAAACTTGGACCGAGTGGCCCGAGGCCAGGGAAGGGAAGGAAAAAGGGGAGGCGAAGCCTCGAGACGAGAACGAAGGGAGTTACACATGCGTGGAGGAGATGGAGAAGGGCGCCAATCTAGGTGGACAAATGTACGGCCCCGAGGCGCGGAAGTCGCTGAAGAGGGATCCGACCGAGCAGAGCGAGATGGAAGAGCTCTGGCTGACTGAGAGGACTGGCTGGAATCCCGATGAGCCGATGGAAGCCTGACACGGCGAGAGACTTGACGGACCACAGATGTAGGTGATGGTCCGATGATGGAAGTCTCACTGGAGAAGAGCTCCTCATCAGATTCGGAAGGATCGAGTGTAAGCACATCCATTATAATAACGATTGTCTTGCGAAACAGCGCTGGTTTACGAGATCGGGATGAAGGGGTGGATGAAGGAATGAGGGAGGGGATGAAGGGATGAGGGAGGGGATGAAGGGATGAGGGATGAGGGAGGGGATGATGGGATGAGGGAGGGGATGATGGGATGAAGGGATGAGGGAGGGGATGAAGGGATGAGGGAGGGGATGAAGGAGGGGATGAGGGAGGAAACAAAGGGATGAAGAAGGGGATGAGGGAGGAAACGAAGGGATGAAGAAGGGGATGAGGGAGGAAATGAAGGGGATGAGGGGATGTAAGGAATGAGGAAATGAAGGGATGAAAGAATGGGAAAATGGGGATGTAATACCGAGACAAAGTAAAGGATCAGGGGGAGGGAGGGTGGGGTTTACGAGATCAGAGTCTGAGCGACGCTGATGGCTAGGTGCTCAGGGTTTAAATAGATCATGGAGTAATTAGGGATGAAATTCAGGTGTGAGATGCCAGGTGAGTCGAATCCGAGTTGATTACTGAGAGGATACTGAATATGGGGCGTGGTCCAGCTCAAGAACCTAAGTTAACATATTAACTTACATTTAATGTTGAAAATGAATAATTGGGGGGGTGTCCTTTTGATTGACAGCTCCGTCTAGGCTAAAACTGGTGGATAATGGTGGCTAATGGTTGGTAACGGTGGCTATACTTGCCACCATAGTTTGCTGATCTCCCCCCCTGACTAAGATGGCATTGCAGTGACGGAAAGTTCTCCACGTCCTGCAACAAACTTCTGCATCAGTTCTGTTGCTCTTTCTGTGTCTCTGTTCTGTATCTCTGTTCTGTATTCTCCAAACCACAGACGGTCTCGGCAGATGACCAATTGTCCTGAGCCTGGTTCTGCCGGAGGTTTCTTCCTGTTAAAAGGGAGTTTTTCCTTTCCACTGTCGCTTCATGCTTGCTCGGTGTGGGATTGCTCAGAATTACACGACGCAATCTTCTGTGGTTCTCTAATTTCTACATTAAACATTGTATTGTAATAACTCTTCTTGTAAAGTGCCTTGAGATGACATCTGTTGTGAAACGGTGCCATATAAATAAACTGAATTGAATTGATTGGGGGGGGGGGGATGGGGGGAGTATTGGTCAATTCAAACAGGGTCTGTGATTGATCATCCTCTTACATAATATTTCACCTTTCCTCAATGACAAAAGAACCATTTAAATCACTGATGCATAATAACTGGCTTAGCAATATTAATAATGGTTCATATACAGTTATTAATAGTGACGAGCTCCCCCTGGTCAGCAGGGACAAATAACTAACATCAAATGTCAGTCTTAATTGACTTTAAAGGTCAATCTGGAAAGATATAAATACAGTTTAAAGAAAGATCCTTCAAGTTTACGCACAGGCTACAGCAAATCACAATAAAAAACACAATCATGACAGATCAACTCTTCAGAATAAAGGTTTTTTACAGGCTACCAAACTTTTACAGGTAAAACTTGAAAAATTTGAATATCGTGCAAAAGTTCCTTTGTTTCATTAATTCAACTTAAAAGGTGAAACTAAAGGACAATAAAGACTCATCACATGCAAAGCAAGATATTTCAAGCCTCTGTTTGTTTTAATTATGATTATGGCTTACAGTTTATGAAAACCTGAAATTCAAAATCTCAGAAAATTTGAACATTGTGAAAAGGTTAAATATTTCAGGTTTAAAGTCTCATGGTCATGCTCTGATCAGCTAATACCAGTTAACACGATCAGGCTGATAGTATCCATGCTACGCCTCACTGAGGCAGGAAGTGACAAAAAGAGGCCCAAACCAACTACATACTGAGTACATATGCTTGATTACTGTTCAAAGTTCCAAAATTTCTGTATTTAAAGTCCTTGTTTTATTGATTTCATGTAATATTCTAATTTTACTAGATTTTGAATTTGGGATTTCCATACTCTGTAAGGCATCATCATGAAAATTGTAACCAATAATGGGTTGCTATAACTCAATTTGCTTCTAATGAGTCTATATCATATATTAGCAGTGTTGGGAGTAATACATTACAAACGTAATTAGTTACAGGAATATATTACTTTTTTCAGTAACTGAGTAATGTATTGCAATACTTACAAAATATGCAGCAATATATTACTAGTTACAGTGTCAGTAACTCAAGTTACAAATGCGTTTAAAAAAAAATTCTGGCCAACTAATGAAACAGACCAAATCAAGTTGGATACGGTAGAACAAGATCCACTTCCTGTTGCTCAAAACTAAAACATCAGAGAATCAGGACGGCTGAGGAAAAGATGGACTGTACATTTAAACATTATTCACACTGTTTTCCTAACCATCTGTTGTAAGACTTCAGACATCTAATCTTTGTCAAGCATCTTTCAGCACCTTCTTTTGATTAGATTTAACAAACATTACCATGAAATAGAAGGCATGCAAAGGAACTAGAGACTTCATTTGAATAAAATCGTGTTTAAAATACAGTATTTGTGGTGTGACATTTGTGTAAAATGTACATTGAAGTTACAGTGGTTAGAAGTTGTGTTAGATATTTAAGATGTTTTGCCAAAAGTAACTTAAAGTAGTGTAACTAAGTTGCATTTTTAAGACAGTAATATGTAATGCAAACATATTGCATTTTTGACATTGTAACTAGTAATGTGAAATATATTACAATTTCTTTGTAACTTGCCCAACACTGTATTTTAGTTTAATCTTTTACATTGAATTAGTTAAATCAATTAACTTTTGCACAATATTCAAATTTTTCAAGTTTCACCTGTGCATTAATCCTGCTTTATCTAACAAAATACAGACAAAAACGTATTTTGGAGTGTGACAGAATAATAACTCTTTCCTGATACCTGCCTGGTTTCTATCAGCAACTGATCTCTTTCTCACCTTACCAGAACACCCTGCATAAATCTTCCCAGCTGTAGCTGCTGGCCTCATGACTTCTCTCCGAATCTGATCTTTCTATCAACAAGGGCAATAACCATTTCTCTGAAACATTTGGACAGCAATAATGAGCACAAAATCTACAAAGAAATGAAAGAGGACTGGGTTTACTCCAAGCATTAACTAACTAGCTATGTAAAATAAATAAGTAGTTGCATGTATTAACTTGCCATCATTTAGCTAAGATTACCTGCATCCATCAGCAAAACTCAAACTGTAGCTTGTTCGGAAAAATCTCTGCAGGGTTTGTAGCCTTTTGCTGCGTCTGGCTAGTTTGCTTAACAAGCTGCTTTGCTACACCTGTCTGTGATCGATGCTTGCTTAGCGTGTGTGCATTTAAGGTGCGTTTAAAGACGGCTTGTAAAAATATGTTAACACACATTAAACGGCAGTAACAGCTGAAAAAGGTGCAGAGAACAGAGGGCGCTGACAGGGAACGTGCGGGGGACAGATCCCATACGCATCCCACGGTTGTTACGCCCATGGATGGGGGGTCAAATGGGGGGTGAAGGCTTTTTTTGGGAGGGTTTTGAGACCCCCCAGGACCCTCCCTGGCGCCGCCACAGCTCATAATCCATCTTCCTGCTTGTGCAGTGAACACTTTGAGAGTCATCACTTCACCATGGACTCCAGGGTACTACATCATTTTTCATTGATTGGTTTAAGTTTATATTGAATCATTAACCATAACGTGTTGACAGAGGTTGCGGTGCTGTGTGTTTGACATTAAACCTTTTTTTATTAAAAATGTGAATTTCTATCTTTTCACTCACCAAGAAATGCAATTGGAAAAAGTTATGATACAAACAGCAATACAGGGACACAGGGGCGCTGGTAAGAATTTTGGGCCCGATGACAAGAATCTTGGCACGGCCCCCCACACAACTGAGATTTTTTTTCATATTAATTTACATAAAATCATGCATTTTATAGTATTTTTACTATCATTCTCATATATTTAAGTCAATCAGACTTTATGTGACTCATGTATAACTGCTTCTGTACTGCTAGACCACCTTAAATTCATTGTTTTGTGCTTGCACTAGCAATGTAAGTGGATTACAAATTATTTACTCTTATTTTTGCAAATTGTTTGAAAAGTGGTATTGGACAGATGGTAAAACACAATCAGGATTCATAAAAGATAGGTCTATACATAATAAAATCAGATCAGTCCTTGATTTTTATCTGATTGAGGATAAGGGTTTCATTTTAATTTTTCGATCTTTAGCATTTGATTCTGTTGAAAATACATGTATTATAAAAACGTCAGAATATTTTGGATTCTGTACAGAGTTTATTAAAGCGATACATATAATGTATGAGGATATTAATAGCTCGGTTTCTCCCCCCCAAGGAACACCTAAAGGCTTCACTATCAATCGTGGAATCCGGCAGGGCTGTCCCTTTTCTCACTAATTATTTATTTTAGCTTCTGAGTTATTAGCTATATCTCTAAAAAAACTGTCCAGGTCCCTTTGATAATAATAATAAAATTGCAATATTTGTAAAGCATTGGGATTCTATTTACATTTTAAAAATGTGAGCTTATGTCAATACATGATATGGAGCAAACTGACTTATATGGGATTCCAGTTAAAATGAGGTAAAATCTTTGGGAAGGATTATAACTAAAGATACTAAAACCAGTGAAGACTTAAATATTTTACCTGTAATAAAAAAGTAAATCTATACTCAACTCCTGGTTTCAGGCAACTCCTTGCAGGCAGAAACTCTGATAGAAATCCTCTGCCAGCTACTGTACAAACTACTTTGAGAAATTTGGGAGGTTTCAGTGCATCTCTTGAAGATGTGGAATTGTGTTACTACACGATCCCCTATGTTGTCAAATACAGTATGAGCCATCTCTGGAAAAATTTGAGCAAAGCTGCTGTATCACATCACCATGACGTGAAGATCTACAGAGCTAATCGGCTAATGAGTTAGCACTTATTTAAGTCCGAAAACATCACTTTAACAGAAAATGCGCACTTTAATGCAGCGGTAACTCACTACGAAATGTGCTGAAACCATATGGTGTACCAAAACGTATAAACAACCATAAATACAGTGGTTTTATACTCTTTGCATCTCGACATAGGGGCTGCTGGCTATCAGCAAGACCGAGCCGACAGCCGAAGCAGATGAGGGAATCTCTAGGGAGCGCTTCTGAGCAAGTTTACAAGTACAGTCAAAAGAACAAAACATCAAACTGACAGCATGTCCGTTGGTAAACTATCAAAAAAAATTCCTGGCACTGTATCATCAGGCCGAAATAACCCAGGAGCAAGTTTTTATTACTTACCAATCTAGTAGCAATGTGGCTAGTTCAGCATTCATTCATCCTCCTGTATCTCACAGCGGCTGACACACAAAACTGAAAACTTGTAACACTGGATTTTAGAAGCTAATCCTACTTTGACCTAAATTAAGCAACAGTTGAAGGGAAGGAATCGTTCACGTAGGCGAAACGTGCTGTACACATTTTGCATGTGCCGCTGCCAGTGTCAGACGATACCATTCAGTAAGGGAGAGGGGTGAAATGATAATATCAAACATAATTCCAGGATTTTTTTTATATCGAATCCCAACCATATGTAATTTGCTTATTTTAACAGAACAAATGAAATATTTCATTTAAAAAACGTACACAAGACAATACATATTGATAGCCCTCAAAGGGCTGTGCTGGGCCCTCAGAGTCGTCCTAACCCACAACCCACCCCACCCCCGCCCCCGACGGCGCCCATGCAGGGACAATAAACTTTTCTTCTGTATGCAGTAGTAATGTCAATTAAAAATTCTGGTTGACCGACATTGTCCGTATGAATAATTTAAAATCCTCCATGATGTCATATTTTAGTTTTTTTTCATTAGGAAACGACATGCCTTAAGGACACAGCAGTACCTACTATTTTCTCTTCCGGTAAGGGCAAAGAACATCTGCCAATACAGGTAGGTGACGATGACAAGGTTAGTGACAACCACAGATTTTCTGTAAATATTATGGAGAAGTTTGCAGATGTTCAACACCAGGAAGAGTCGACATCTGGTCAGTCTTGCACTGCATCACAGCTACATAGCGTGCTGAGTGACAGTTTTTTCTGAAAGCTTGAAGCAATTTACAAATACACTGCACTTTTACTCTCCCAAGGCATATGACTATGCGAGAGAAATTTTTCATTTGTCTTTGCCTCATCCTCAGACCATTCGCAAATGGTCAGATCCTGGTTTTACTCTTTCTTCATTTACAGTGCTAAAAAGTCATGTTGTTGAGAGGAGGAAGGAAGGGAAAGAAACTGTTTGCTCAGTGTTTGATGGTCACCAGATTCATGGCTATGTTGACATAGGTGCTGGTGAGATCGAAAATGTGGTGGCAACACAAGCATTGGTCATCATGGTTGTTGCGATCAATGAGTCTTGGAAGAACCTCATTGCCTACTTTCTTATCCACAGTATGACAGGGCAAGAAAGAGCAAAACTCATCCGTGAAAGTCTTTTTAGGCTTCATGAAATTGGAGTTGGTCCGTCGCAAAACATGACAATGATCAGGGAGCTTGGTGCCAACCTGGACATGATGGACATGAGATCATACTTTTTTCATCCAGAATAACACACACAGAAAATTCATGTTCTCTTGGATCTATGTCACATGCTCAAGCCTCTTCGCAATGTTTTTTCAACTGTTAAAGTTATGGTTAGGGAAGATGGCCAGGAAATGCAATGGCAGTACATTGAGGAGTTGCACAAGCTTCAAGAGACGGAAGGCTTGCATCCTGGCAACAAACTGAAAATGTCACACATTCAGTGGCAAAATCAAAATATGAAGGTCCACCTTGCAGACCAAATCTTTAGCAGTAGTGTGGCAGCTGCACTAGAATCCTGCGAGCAACAACTGAGGTATCCCCAGTTTAACGGATGTGCAGCCACAGTTCATTTCCTACGCACAGTGGATGCTGCCTTTGATGTCCTTAATAGCCGCAATCCACTTGGAAAAGGAAATAAAATACCTATCTCACCAAAACACCAAAGAATGGGCCATGGTTATTTTGAGAGAAACAGAGTCACTTCTCCGAGGGCTCAAAATCAGAGGGAAAGACAACAGACTGGTACATGTGCATTTCACACAGAAAAGGACAACTATATATGGTTTCATTGCCTGCTGCAGAAGTGTGATAGGGATATATGAAGACCTTGTAGAGCATCCAAAAGCTCAATGTCGATATCTTCTGACTTACAAACTCAGTCAGGATCACTTGGAGCTGTTTTTCTCTGCAATCAGAGCACGCGGTGGTTATAACAATAACCCCAATGTTAGGCAGTTCCGAGGAGCAAAAAAGCATCTTCTTGTAAGGCAGCAGGTGAAAAAGGGAACAGGTAACTGTCTTCTTCGTGACAACACTGCCATCCTTGACTCCACACCTGCAGCTGTGAATTTTGCTTACAGGTTGGATGTGGTGTCAGTAGAAGCACTTGTCCCTGTAGATGACACCATCTCTGACCTTCCAGATGTCAATAACCTGTTTGAGTAAAAGGAAGCAGCAATTTTTTACATCACAGGTTTCATTGTGAAGAAGATGAAGCAGAAGATTACTTGCATGCCTTGCTCATAGGCACTTACATTGGATGAGTTGGTCCATCGATTTTTAGCATTGAAGGACAGAGGTGGCTTACAGAAACCACCTCAAGGCATCATCACAGTTTGCCATGCAACAGAAAGATGTTTTCAGCAGATTTTAAAAGCCAATGAAGGGAAGGCTCCACATGGGAGAGGAACAACAGCAGCCATTGTCACCAAGGTTCTGTCTGATTGTTCAGAGAAAAATCTCTTCCCACAGCTGTATACTCACATGTTTGACATGTGTGTTGAACATAATCACGTTCATGTCCTTGTCAAGATGGCCTCAGCATGGTACTGCAAAGTTCGATTAAAACATTTAGCACGAAAGGAAACAGACAAGATTAAAGAAGGCAAACGTGTGCGCAAGAAGCTCAAAATTTATCCATTTTTATGGAAAAGTTATTGTGGTCATGTCAAAATGTGTACATGTATCTATGCTTGTGTATTTATCAATGTGTATGTGTACTTATGTATGTGTCTTTGTGGTTATAGTTGTTGTATGTGTATTTGTGAATTTATTTTTGGTATATATCTGTGTCTGAGTATATATCTGTTTGCCTGTATATATACCTGTGTGTCTTTATATATGTCTGTCTGTGTGTATATCTATGTGTCCTTGTGGTTATGGTTGTACATGTATTTGTGAATTTATTTTTGGTATATATCTGTGTCTTTATATATGTCTGTCTGTGTGTATATCTATATGTCTTTGTCTGCCGTCCTTGCAAGGGGATGCAATTTGACAGTTCTTTCCCCAGTGCTGATGTCAGACTTACAGTAATGCCAGCCTTTGCAGGGGGTGTTTCTCACTGAACTGGAGTGGAAAAGGCGAGCGATGTGCACAAGACGAGCCACTACCTTGGTGAGTGACTTCCAACAGGAAAATTTGGCAAACCGTTGGGAACCCAGACAGTCGGGAGATGTTGTTGTACTCAGGGTAGAGGCTAGAGGGTCATATGTTTCGTCTGAGCTAGGCTCAAGGAGGCTACAGGATCAGGTACGTAGAGAAACTTGGGTCCGACTAGCCAGTTGCTGCAGCTGTTTCCTTTTTGATGTTGAGTATCGATAGTGATGGCTTGTTGGCTTGTTCTAGCTTTAATATAGCCTCCTCTTCAGTGAAAGCGAGTTTAGCAGCAGCAGATTCTGTTTTGGATGATCTTGATCGCACTGAAGTGCAGGACGCTCCAGACCGCGTCTCCCATGTTGCTGCTTCATTGTCACTGTCAACTATGATGATTTAGAAGAATACTTGCTGCGTTTATTGCCCACTGGCTGCGTTTGACGATGTCTGTTCAGCTCCTCCAGCTCACACTGCGATGCCTCGCTTGTTGAGAAGCCGTTGTTTCACTGTACTGCCCTTCTTGCAAGGGGATGCAATTTGACAGTTCGCCCACTCTTCCCTGACAACACGACTCTGAAGACCTTTATCTTGTTCCACAGGTTTAATGCCATCAAGGAATTATGAAACTAAAACAATACAGAAATGAATAAATCACTTAATGTGTTCTTAACATGTACAGTCAGTTACTGTAAATAAACAAAATCATTAATCATACTTGTTCTTTTAAACCTATAGTTTACATCTTTTAACTTGAAATGCAACATATGCAATGGTTGTTTACCCATATAATCATGAATTAAGTTAGTTATGACTGTTGTTTGGCCAGATGACAATTTATATGCATTCTTACAGAGCAGGAATGGCTGATTGCAACAAACATATAAACTCAACGTTCGAGTTACCAAACTTCAAAATTAGGATAAAATAATGTAAAAAAAAAAAAAAAAAACATTACATACCAACGATGCTTCTATAAAAGTGAAGATGTTTGCAGATTGCAGTAGATTATTGATCATTTTACACCATAGGAAAATGTGCTTGATACAGAACTGCTGAACTTCCTGTTTGAGGTCATATGACTCGCTGGGGAGATCAATAGTGATGTATTGTTCGTGAACGATTCGTTCACAATTCACTAATCTTTTATATGACCCGATAGTAACGAGTCCTCTCAGTGAGCGATTCGTTCATTGTCATGCAGTTCCTTCTCTTGCCACATGTCAGCAGCTGCATGAGCTCAGTCAGCAGCAAGACAGGTAACAGAAATGATTCGTTCATGACTCACTCAGCTGCTGCGTCCGTTTTCAGGTCCCAGTTATTTTGTCATGTGACAGCAAGACCGCTCAGACTGTGTGTGGCGAGCAGTAAGTACTACAGTTCGCTCACGATTCGTTCATATACAGATCGTGACGGATCATTCTTACTCATTCGTCATGTTAAAACTGTGGCTCAGCTTGCTACGGGCTGTGGAGTGGACTGAGAGATGAACAAGGAAATGAATGATGTCTGATATCTAATGTTCCTTTATTTGTCATTCGACACCTGATATATATTAGTTATTCATTAAATCATAATTATTTAGTGGTCTTCAGTTCTTGTAGATGTGTTATTGTGTGTATAATTTAAAGTGTGTTAGAAAATAAATACTTTCGAAAATTATATCTACTGGGTTTTGTGTTTTACTCTGCCACAAAATAATAAAATATCATAATACGTTATTCATTCATGAAAATCAGAACTAATCAGTGGACTCCGGTTCTTTTAACCTTTTTAATTTGAATAATAATAATAGGTTGAACAACTGAACTTTAATAGCACTGGTTTCCTACTCTGCTTTTTTGCTCATTTTCACAAATTTCGGCATGTCGTTCTGTGACATGTCAGGAGAAAAAGTAATAATTTAATTCGGGATTTTTTAAGTCTATGTGCCCAATACTAATTTGTGTGTTAGGCAACCCTGCTGCTGCTGCAGTATTCCTGTCAGTGTGTCGGACACATAACTGTTTAGCGTCAGATGAGAAAAGGAGGCGCAAGAGGGGGTTGGGGTGCACTTGGTTACAGTCACGTCACTAGCCGGTGCCGCATCCACTGTGCGAATCTAATTCACAGCAAAAGTTGACTTTCTTATTGAGACATTCGTTTTCTACTACCTGTGCTAATTGGTGTTTGGTATGAAATTGTGTGAAATGTGGAAATTATTTAACTCTCATGTTAAAGCTTTTTACTTCATCACATTTTAATGTTGCACAGAGTGGATTACCAGGAGTGACGTGATTCAGGGTCACAAATGGAGTGCTACTGTCATTCAAGGCTATGACCCATAACCCCACATTTAAATTAAGGTCCGGGAAATTCAGAACACGAAAACCAGAGGTCTTAGCAGGTAATAAAAATGAGTGGAAGGAAAAGGAGTGACATTTGGAATCACTTTAGTGAAGTTTCAGCCACTAAAGCCAAATGCAATATTTGCAAAATAATTTTGTCAACCCAAGGAGGAAGCACTTCAAATTTGAGAAGACACCTTAAAACGGGACATCCAACTGTGCAGTTAGAACAAGTGAGGGGAGACATTGACGATGGAGCCACTGCAGCAGCTGCAAATATCTCCACCAGTAGCACTTCATCTGGACCTCAAATCACTGCTGCTGCAACACTGACTAGAGGTTCTGCATTATCCAGTACACCAGCAGCAGCACCCACCACCACCCAAGCTGCAGTTGGACACGGAGGCCACAACAAACACTCATGGGCATTTATGTTGCAAGGCCAATGGATCCACTCAGTCAGAGCAAACTGGATGAAACACTGGTTAAAATGATAGCTTCAGACTATCAACCATTCTCCATTGTTGAGGACAAAGGCTTCAAAGAATTTACAAAGACCCTGGACCTTTCATACACTCTGCCAAGCAGGAAAACCCTATCTCATGCTCGACTGCCTAAGTTGTATGAAAAGATAAGAGCAGAGTTATTGGAAAAAGTCAAGAATGCTCCTGCTTTATGCCTCACAACAGACTGCTGGACATCTGTGACAACCAGGAGTTACATGTCTGTGACCTGCCACTATGTACAGGATTTTGCAATGACCTCCCATCACCTGGACTGTTTTATCTTGACAGACAGACACTTCAGCTCAACTGGCAAGTGAGCTGAAGAGAGTTGCAGATGAATGGGGTGTCAGTGACAAAGTTGTAGCTTGTGTCACAGACAATGCCAGCAACATTGTGGCAGCCCTGAGAGACCTTCTGCACTGGGACCACATACCCTGCTTTGCCCATGTTATAAACCTGATTGTGAGAGCTGCACTTAGATAGGTTCAGGACACAATTCAGAAAATAAAAGTGGTGGTTGAATACTTCCACAGAAGCACTGTTGCTTCAGACAAGCTGAAGGCCACACAGCAACATGTGGGCCAGGAGCAACTGCGTTTGAAGCAGGATGTGGCTGCAAGGTGGAATTCCACATATTATATGTTGAAAAGGTTCATTGACGTGAAAGATCCAGTCATCTCCACCCTCGCACTTATCAATGCACCCCTATCCACATTGTCTACAGAGGAATGGGAAATAGCCAAAGAAACAGCGGACATCATCAAACCTTTTGAGGAGGTCACCGTTGAAGTGAGCGCTAAGAGGTATTTAGTTAAAGTGATTAGTTTAAATTAGATTAGAATCACTTTTATCAGACAAGTCAGTGAGTGTACACATACATTGAATTTGACTCCAAACTAACTTTGCTTTAAATGTAAATGCACATAATAAGCACAAAATTAATATTTTAATGAAAAATTATTTTTAATGATGGATTTTAACTGTATCCTTACTGTTAATAAAGAGGCATTACATTGATTTGTGATAGAACACTGTTATAACTGCTTTTGAAAACAACATTTGAATAATTGAACTCTGTCTGTAGGTTTGTGACTGCCTCCAAAGTGATCCTGATGGCAAGAGGTCTTCAGAGGATAGTTGCCTGCCAACAAAGAAACCCATCAATCCATGAGCCTGTTCAAAAACTGGTGGACAGCCTAATGTTTGAAATGCAGAAGAGGTTCAGCAAGGTGGAGCAGATTGAGAAGCTTGCTGATGCAACTTGTTTGGACCCAAGGTTCAAAAAGCAAGCTTTTGTGAACACCAAGGCAGCAGAGGATACTGTAAAGAGGATCACAGCTGCTGCAGCACACAATCACCCCAGCCATAGCGAAGAAGAGGAGGGTCAAGATCCTACTGTGGCTGCCAGCAGCACAGGGGCCATGTTTTGTGAAGACTTTGATGAGAGGGTTGCAAACACCAGGGCTTCCACTTCATCAGCCACATCAAGCACCTCAACTACTGCCATGATGGAGATGCTGGCCTACCTTGCAGAGCCACTCCTATCCCGCTCATCAGATCCTCTGGCATGGTGGAGGATGTGCTCACCTGTCTTTAAAACTGTGTGAGGTGATGAAGACAAGACTATGCATTGTGGCCACATTTGTGCCCTGTGAGAGAGTTTTCTCAAAGACTGGGCAGATCATTACAGACAAACCGAAGAGGCTCAGTCCATCCACGGTCCGCCAGCTTGTTTTTCTGAATGCTAACGTGCCTTAGAGCAAGCCTTTAATATTCGTGTGTCACTTTAATTATGCTATATTGTTATTATTGGTTTGGTTGTATCTTAACTTTATTATTCAACTTTTTCTATTTAACTATTTCTATTTAACTTTATTTATGTCTCTTAGAAGTGTATCGTGTTGTGTATATAATGTAAAGTGTGTTATATGTCTGTTTTTAAATACTTTTGAAAACTATATCAGCAAATTGATTAAATAATAAATATATAATGATGATAATAACAACAAACATAATCATAATAATAGTAGTAATAATAATAATAATAATCATGTCAAATTTTGTACACAATAACCGCACCATGTAAACATAGAGAACTTATTAATTATTCCTTTTTGTTTTAATTGTATCACTAATTGTCAAAATAAGTTTACATTCACTCTTCCCCTACCCAGCTGTAATGTGATCAACAGTTCGGACTGAACAGATCTTCTTGTTCATCGTTCACAGCTCAGGCTGTACTGTGTGTGGAGTAGTAGATTCGTTCATTTGTCACGTGACGGCTACCTAGTCACTGTCACGTTGACAATGATGGCAGCGTGGACACAAATAACTTTATTGTGGTGTGTCTATACTTTCTTATGTTTTCGAATTGCTTGTGGCATTTTGTTTTTTATTGTCAGGTAAAACAAAACATGTTGCCTTCTGTATTGTAGTGGAGAATTGAGCTGTGAGCCAGGAAAGAGGAGGGGTGAATGAGTCGTTCAGCTTGTTTTAGCTGTGAGCCGGGAGTGAGCGATTTGTTCACGCTAGCGATTCAGCACAAGACATTGCAAGCTAGCTTCGGTTAGCTCTCGGAAAGGAAGGGGTGAGTAACTCAATGTGCTTTTAGCATGTTAGCAGAGCTTTACTACTGTGAACTAATGAGCTATGAGGTATGTGATTTTTGTACTCAGGGTTTTTCTTCCAGTCCAGAGCAGAAATGTTTTTTACTGGGTGTTTTCCCCCCCACAAATTTAATTATAAACTATAAATATTTCTACTAATGAAATTAGTTGCTAAGAGTAACAGGAATGAGTCAGTATATGAGTCACCTGGGGTTGTGAATTATGATTTGTTGGAGAACCGCAGCCTTGTTTACTACGACGCCCACAAGAGGGCAACAGCGCCACCTGCTGTTAAAATGAACTAAATGATTCGTTCAAGATTCGTTCAATTTACCCCCACAAAAAAATCTTGTCCCGAAAAAATCCAGAGAGAAAGACTCCCGTACCGACCCGAATCCCGTAGATTAGTAATTTACCTACTATGGCGCTCGCTACCCCCGCTACCCTTTAAACCATAGCCTAGCACAGTATCAAAGATCATCTATTTAGCTTTATCCGCAATCTTTAACCATAATCCTGCATTCTCCTTTGGCCACCTTACCACGTCATGAATGGACTCATCTGACTACCAAACTATTAATGCTGGGTTTGAGACCCCATCCAAACCAGTGGGACTTCTCCTATCTGAAATGTACTAGCTCCCACTTCTAAGTGTTCGAGGCAATTGAAGTGGAATGTTAACAGAAAACATGGGCGACCACCTTGCTAAACAAATAGTCGCTTTGTTTATGAAGAGGAATGCTAACAGCTAATAACGTCATTCACACCATAATATGAAAAACAAGTTGTGTTAAAATTACAGTGTCTAAAACAACACTACAAGCAGAGAAGTACAGTTTATAGCCTATTTGTTAAAATTTTACCTCTCACGACGTGAGACTCCATGGGCGCCGCAATTATCCTCCGACTTAATTTTGGTGAAGTCGGGGTACGTCGAACTACCCCGAGTTCGCAGGTAGGAGGTTCCACTTCGACAGGCATTCCTGTCAGGAGGTGTGCATGAAGGTATGGACCTAAACGCAGAAGCAGAGTGCAGAGCGGTTTATTGGAGGTTTGAAGTGATGATGTTGGTTTGGATGGCAGGAACGGAGACACAGGACTGCGGGAGAAAGACGGCAGGGAAAACCCACAGTGGACATTTGGAACGAAGTCCTTCTACAATGATCCGGCGCTGACTGAAGGGAGGTGACGGGTTATGAGGACGTGAGAGACTGGCTGGAGATTGAAGACAGGTGCGTGTGATGATGAGGGAGTGAGAGGAGCTGAGTGATGAATCATGACATTCCAGTGCACTTTTCCTATTTGGAGGTAGGATAAGTCCCATGTCCCACTGGTTTGAGTGGGCTCTCTAACGCAGCATAAGATACACGTTTTTTCAGTCAGATATCATATGCTTACCAGTTTATCCAGGTGGTGTAGCAACAACGTAGCAATTTTGGTTTTGGTGCGTGCAGTGTAGTAGACCAGATGGAATTCAACTAAAGATAGATGTAAAAAATAAAAAAAGAAGACAATTCTAATTTCCGGTTTCCTGTCCGATCCCGTGGATTATTTCCTGTCCCGTCCCGATCACGTTACCAAAAGTGAAATTGACTCCCATCCCGCGGGAATCCTGCAGGAATCCCGTGACCCGTGGGAATCCCGAAAAAATGTCACCCTCTAGTGGGAACCACCCAGTTGGCTTCATTTTTGCTCTTCAAAAACCTATGGGTGACGTTACCGAGGGTTTGTCTATTATATATACAGTCTATGGTTAACAAGTAGTTAGAGACAGGTTAGACAGGTAGCTAGGAACAGACAGGTTAATGTTAGTAGCCAGATAGAGTGTCAAAAGCTAGGAAGAGACAAGTTAATGTTAATAGTCAGATAGCTAGGTAGAGATAGATTAATCTAAGCCAGGAAGAGAGTGTTAGTAACTAGAACATTTCAAGAAATTTATAAGGGGCCTGCCACGGTGTGGGTTGTCTCTACCAACCCCAATAAGAGCTTCTGTTGACAAATTCAGCAAGGGCTTTACCATATAGGACTGTGTATTACTGTATTGTATCATGTAGTACTGTATTGTACTGTATTGTGCCATTGTGCCATGTAGTACTGTATTTTAACATGTAGTAGTGTGTAGTACTGCATTTGACCATGTAGTACTGTATTTTAACATGTAATACTGTATTGTACCATGTATTACTGTGTAGTACTGTATTATACCATGTTGTACTATCTAGTACAGTATTTTACCATGGAGTACTGTGTAGTACTGTAGTATACCATTTTGTAGTGTCCTTTACTGTATTGTATCATTTAGTGCTGTGTAGTACTGTATCATACCATGCCGTACTTTATTGTGTAGTGTAGAACTGTATATTAACATTTAGTACTGTGTTGTAAATGGTAAATGGACTGAAATTATATAACGCTTTTCTAGTCATACTGACCACTCAAAGCTTTACATTGAAGCCACATTCACCTATTCACACACTGCTAGCCAACATGGCTAGGTAGGACGATGTAGCATTTGTGGGGTTCAGTGCCTTGCCCATGGGCACATCGACACGTGAGTGGAGGAAGGTGGAATTGAACCTACAACCCTTCAATTGCAAGTGAACTACTCTACCACTGAGCCACAGTCACCATGTGTACCATGTGTACTGTGTAGTATTTTACCATGTAATACTGTGTACTATGGTGTGCCATATAGTACTCTGTAGTGCTGTATTGTACCATGTAGTACTGTATTGTACTGTGTAGTACTATATTGTACCATGTAGTACTGTGTAGTACTGTATTTGACCATGTTGTACAGTGTAGTTCTGTATTATACCATGTTGTACTATCTAGTACAGTATTTTACCATGGAGTACTGTGTAGTACTGTAGTATACCATTTTGTAGTGTCCTTTACTGTATTGTATCATTTAGTGCTGTGTAGTACTGTATCATACCATGTCGTACTTCATTGTGTAGTGTAGAACTGTATATTAACATTTAGTACTGTGTTGTAAATGGTAAATGGACTGAAATTATATAACGCTTTTCTAGTCATACTGACCACTCAAAGCTTTACATTGAAGCCACATTCACCTATTCACACACTGCTAGCCAACATGGCTAGGTAGGACGATGTAGCATTTGTGGGGTTCAGTGCCTTGCCCATGGGCACATCGACACGTGAGTGGAGGAAGGTGGAATTGAACCTACGACCCTTCAATTGCAAGTGAACTACTCTACCACTGAGCCACAGTCACCATGTGTACCATGTGTACTGTGTAGTATTTTACCATGTAATACTGTGTACTATGGTGTGCCATATAGTACTCTGTAGTGCTGTATTGTACCATGTAGTACTGTATTGTACTGTGTAGTACTATATTGTACCATGTAGTACTGTGTAGTACTGTATTTGACCATGTTGTACAGTGTAGTTCTGTATTGTACAATGTAGTACTGTGTAGTAATTTATTGTACCATGTAGTACTGTGTAGTAATGTATTGTACCATGTAGTACTGTGTAGTAGTGTATTATACCATGTTGTACTGTCTAGTACTGTATTGTACCATGTAGTACTGTGTAGTACTGTATTGTACCATGTAGTACTGTGTACTGATGTATTTTACCATGTAGTATTGTGTAGTACTGTATTATAAGATGTTTTACTGTCTAGAACTGTATTGTACCATGTAGTACTGTGTAGTACTGTAATGTACTGTGTAGTACTTTATAGTGTAGTGGATTACTGTATATTGACATGTAGTACTGTGTAGTACTGTATTGTACCATGTTGTACTGTGTAGTATTGTATCAAACATTGTTGTAATCTGAAGTACTGTATTTTACCATGTAGTACTGTGTAGTACTGTATTTGACCATGTAGTACTGTATTGTACAGTGTAGTTCTGTATTGTACAATGTAGTACTGTGTAGTAATTTATTGTACCATGTAGTACTGTGTAGTAATGTATTGTACCATGTAGTATTGTGTAGTACTGTATTATACCATGGTGTACTGTGTAGTACTGTATTGTACCATTTAGTACTGTGTAGTACTGTATTGTACCATGTAGTACTTTGTACTGATGTATTGTACCATGTAGTATTGTGTAGTACTGTATTATACCATGTTGTACTATCTAGTACTGTATTGTACCATGTAGTACTGTGTAGTACTGTAATGTACTGTGTAGTACTTTATAGTGTAGTGTAGTACTGTATATTGACATGTAGTACTGTATTGTAGAATGTGGTACTGTGTAGTATTGTATCAAACATTGTTGTAATCTGAAGTACTGTATTTTACCATGTAGTACAGTATAGTACTTTAGTGTGCCATGTAGTACTGTGTAGTACTGTATTATACCATGTAATAATGTGTAGTACTGTATTTCACCATGTACTACTGTGTAGTATAGTATTTGACCACGTAGTGCAGTGTAGTACTTTAGTGTGGACATGGTACTGTGTTGTACTGTATTGTACCGTGTACTACTGTATTGTACCATGTATTAATGTGTAGAACTGTATTTGACTATGTAGTACTGTACTGTACTTTTTTTGTGTTGTGTAGTACTGTATTTTACCATGTAGTACTGTATTGTACCGTGCAGTACTGTATATTAACATGTAGTACTCTGTTGTACTGTATTTTACCATATAGTACTGTGTAGTATTGTATTTGACCATGTAGTCCTGTGTAGTACTTTAGTGTGCCATGTAGTACTGTGTAGTACTGTGTTATACCATGTAGTACTGTGTATTGATGTATTGTACAATGTAGTACTGTGTAACACCATGTTGTACTGTCTAGTACTGTATTGTACCATGTAGTACTGTGTAGTACTGTAATGTCCTGTCTAGTACATTATAGTGTAGTGTAGTGTAGTACTGTATATAATAACATGTAGTACTGTGTAGTACTGGATTGTACCATGTGGTACTGGGTAGTATTGCATCATACATTGTTGTAATCTGAAGTACTGTATTTTACCATGTAGTACAGTATAGTACTTTAGTATGCCATGTAGTACTGTGTATTACTGTATTTGACCATGTAGTAAAGTGTAGTACTTTTTATTTGACCATGTAGTAGAGTGTAGTACTGTATTTTACCATGTAGTACTGTCTAGTACTGTATTGTACCATTTAGTACTGTGTACTACTGTAATGTCCTGTGTAGTACTTTATAGTGTAGTGAAGTACTGTATATAATAACATGTAGTACTGTGTAGTACTGGATTGTACCATGTGGTACTGGGTAGTATTGTATCATACATTGTAGTAATGTTTAGTACTTTATTTTACCATGTGGTACAGTATAGTACTTTAGTGTGCCATGTAGTACTGTGTAGTACTGTATTTGACCATGTAGTGCTGTGTAGTACTGTATTTGACCATGTAGTACTTTGTAGTACTGTATTATACGATGTAGTAATGTGTAGTACTGTATTTCACCATGTACTACTGTGTAGTATAGTATTTGACCATGTAGTGCAGTGTAGTACTTTAGTGTGGACATGGTACTGTGTTGTACTGTATTGTACCGTGTACTACTGTATTGTACCATGTATTAATGTGTAGAACTGTATTTGACTATGTAGTACTGTACTGTACTTTTTTGTGTTGTGTAGTACTGTATTTTACCATGTAGTACTGTATTGTACCGTGCAGTACTGTATATTAACATGTAGTACTCTGTTGTACTGTATTTTACCATATAGTACTGTGTAGTATTGTATTTGACCATATAGTCCTGTGTAGTACTTTAGTGTGCCATGTAGTACTGTGTAGTACTGTGTTATACCATGTAGTACTGTGTATTGATGTATTGTACAATGTAGTACTGTGTAATACCATGTTGTACTGTCTAGTACTGTATTGTACCATGTAGTACTGTGTAGTACTGTAATGTCCTGTCTAGTACATTATAGTGTAGTGTAGTACTGTATATAATAACATGTAGTACTGTGTAGTACTGGATTGTACCATGTGGTACTGGGTAGTATTGCATCATACATTGTTGTAATCTTTAGTACTGTATTTTACCATGTGGTACAGTATAGTACTTTAGTGTGCTATGTAGTACTGTATTATACCATGTAGTACTGTGTAGTACTGTATTTGACCATGTAGTACTGTGTAGTACTGTATTATACCATGTAGTAATGTGTAGTACTGTATTTGACCATGTAGAACTGTATCGTGTACTACTTTATTGTGTAGTGTAGTCTGTATATTAACATGTAGTACTGTGTAGTATTGTATCATACATTGTTGTAATCTGAAGTACTTTATTTTACCATGTAGTACAGTATAGTACTTTAGTATGCCATGTAGTACTGTGTATTACTGTATTTGACCATGTAGTAATGTGTAGTACTTTATTTGAGCATGTAGTAGAGTGTAGTACTGTATTTTACCATGTAGTACTGTATAGTACTGTAGTATACCATGTTGTACTGTGTAGTACTGTATTGTACCATTTAGTACTGTGTACTACTGTAATGTCCTGTGTAGTACTTTATAGTGTAGTGTAGTACTGTATATAATAACATGTAGTACTGTGTAGTACTGGATTGTACCATGTGGTACTGGGTAGTATTGCATCATACATTGTAGTAATCTTTAGTACTGTATTTTACCATGTGGTACAGTATAGTACTTTAGTGTGCCATGTAGTACTGTGTAGTACTGTATTTGACCATGTAGTACTGTGTAGTACTGTATTTGACCATGTAGTACTGTTTAGTACTGTATTATACGATGTAGTAATGTGTAGTACTGTATTTGACCATGTAGAACTGTATCGTGTAGAACTTTATTGTGTAGTGTAGTCTGTATATTAACATGTAGTACTGTGTAGTATTGTATCATACATTGTAGTACTCTGTAGTACTATATTTTACCATGTAGTAATGTGTAGTAATTTAGTGTGCCATGTAGTACTGTGTAGTACTGTATTATACCTTGTAGTGCAGTGTAGTACTGTATTTCACCATGTACTACTGTGTAGTATAGTATTTGACCATGTAGTGCAGTGTAGCACTTTAGTGTGGACGTGGTAATGTGTTGTACTGTATTGTATTGTGTAGTGCTGTATTGTACCATGTATTACTTTTTAGAACTGTGTTTGACTATGTAGTACTGTGTAGTACTGTACTGTACCTTTTTCGTACTGTGTAGTACTGTATTTTACCATGTAGTACTGTATTGTACCGTGCAGTACTGTATATTAACATATAGTACTCTATTGTACTGTATTTTACCATATAGTACTGTGTAGTATTGTATTTGACCATTTAGTTCTGTGTAGTACTTTAGTGTGCCATGTAGTACTGTGTAGTACTGTATTATACCATGTAGTGCTGTGTAGTGATGTATTGTACCATGTAGTACTGTGTAATACCATATTGTACTGTCTAGTACTGTATTGTACCATGTAGTACTGTGTAGTACTGTAATGTCCTGTGTAGTAGTTTATAGTGTAGTGTAGTACTGTATATAATAACATGTACTACTGTGTAGTACTGGATTGTACCATGTGGTACTGGGTAGTATTATATCATACATTGTAGTAATCTTTAGTACTGTATTTTACCATGTGGTACAGTATAGTACTTTAGTGTGCCATGTAGTACTGTGTAGTACTGTATTTGACCATGTAGTACTGTGTAGTACTGTATTATACGATGTAGTAATGTGTAGTACTGTATTTGACCATGTAGCACTGTATCGTGTAGTACTTTATTGTGTAGTGTAGTCTGTATATTAACATGTAGTACTGTGTAGTATTGTATCATACATTGTAGTACTCTATAGTACTATATTTTACCATGTAGTAATGTGTAGTAATTTAGTGTGCCATGTAGTACTGTGTAGTACTGTATTATACAATGTAGTGCAGTGTAGTACTGTATTTCACCATGTTCTACTGTGTAGTATAGTATTTGACCATGTAGTGCAGTGTAGCACTTTAGTGTGGACGTGGTACTGTGTTGTACTGTATTGTATTGTGTAGTGCTGTATTGTACCATGTATTACTGTGTAGAACTGTATTTGACTATGTAGTACTGTGTAGTACTGTACTGTACCTTTTTTGTACTGTGTAGTACTGTATTTTACCATGTAGTACTGTATTGTACCGTGCAGTACTGTATATTAACATATAGTACTCTATTGTACTGTATTTTACCATATAGTACTGTGTAGTATTGTATTTGACCATGTAGTTCTGTGTAGTACTTTAGTTTGCCATGTAGTACTGTGTAGTACTGTATTATACCATGTAGTACTGTGTAGTGATGTATTGTACCATGTAGTACTGTGTAATACCATATTGCACTGTCTAGTACTGTATTGTACCATGTAGTACTGTGTAGTACTGCATTGTACCACTTAGTACTCTCTAGTACTATAGACGCGATGAATGTTACATTTTCCTCCGGGTATTTTCACGAATGCGTACAACAATGGAGCGCAAAATGCTTCCACACCGCTATGCAAAGCCGTGCGGTCGCAGTTGAACAGTTAGACAAATAAAATAAAACCTAAACTATCTTTGGGCAGATAATCGAAAAATCTCCTCATAAACCTAACTGCATGTAGCACAAAGCTTCCAGACCGTTAATGACTGTTTACTAACCAGCTAAGGGAAGAAACTCAACAGATTTTACCACCGCCAGTTTAGTATGGAGAAATCTACAATTATAAGATCAACATGCCTCAACTTTACACAGCAGAACCAAGGAGTCATACAGTCATTAGGAAAACCCCCAGTGCTGGACTCTACTAACACATTTTTATACCAATCGATCATCAACTCATTGTTTGAGTCACAACAACTCATTGTTTGAGTCGCAACCTAGTTACCATTCAGCCAGTTTAACACCCGACAGGCCACTATTTATAACTTCCCCAGATTACTCACATGTCATAGACATATTCACAACCCAGAGACAACAAGTTACGGAGTTACGAAGCAATTTCACAGTGAACCGACAGCTTACACTGTACAGGCTGCGTTAGCTCTCTGTGTAGTAGAAAACAGCTAGCTAATGACATCACCATAAGGCTAAGCGAAGCACTACGGCTTTAAACAGGCGCGCGTATAGAAATAAAATAATGAACTTACAGCCAACATGTAATGGAACAGCCATTTGTACAACCAGTAACCTATTAGAAAATCAGAAACCTATTAACCCTCTAGGCGCCAAAGTCGCAATACAGCAACAGCCAGTCCCGTTTCGCCATGACGCTCCAGAAGCAGCAACATTCCAGCTCTGCATCATGTTGTCCCGATGAGAGAAAGGTATGTGTTTGGGTAGCAAGGTGGTCATCACAACGCTAATTTTGACCGAGGAGGGAGGGATGTAAAAATCAGTGGAAATAATAGCAGATGCCATCGAAGACTGGAGAGAAAAAAAGACAGCTTATAAGCGAGTAAACAGCAGTAAAGTTCTCTGTCCCGCTGCAAGTGAGGATGATGACGATGATGATTTTGGCGAGGTTTGCTTGACAGATGAGGACGAGTAGGATCACCAGTGGATCAGACAATTTGATGAGCCTGTTAGTTATTTTTGGGACGGATCTGTAAAATTCTGTGGCCAATATTTTCTTTCTGTTGGTTTTATATAGTGAATAGAATAACGGAGCCACATAAGAAAGGACAAAAACAGATATGTCCACCCGTTCTTGAAAAAAAGCCAAAAAAATGAAACATAAACACCAGACTAATATGTAGAAAATACATATATAGAAAAATCTAAATAAAAAAATAAAAATATTGATGAAGTAAAAGTTTTAAACAATGTAAAAAAGCAAAAAATTGTAAGTCATGCAATCCAATAGTGCCAACGCCTGATGACGTCATAATATTAGATGCTCGTGTCACAAACTTTGGATCATACTGAAGTTTTTTCTAATTTACAGTGTAAAGCTACAACATTTTGAACTAGTGATATCAAATTGAATATTTTATAGAAAAAACCAGAGGGTTAAATATTATTATTGTCATTTTTTTTGTATTTCTGCAGCCTACAGTGCTACACATGTTAACCATGCTGATAGATTTTTCCTTAAATGGTAAATGGACTGAACTAATTTAGCGCTTTTCCAGTCATACTGATTGCTCAAAGTGCTTTACATTGAAGGCACATTCACCCATTTATACACCGATAGCCAAGATGGCTCGGTGGGACGGTGTAGAATTTTTGGGGTTAAGTGCCTTGCCCAAGGGCACATTGACATGTGACTGGAGGAAGCTGGAATTGAACCTACGACCCTCCAATTGCAAGCCAACTATTCTACCACTGAGCCACAGTCGCCCTGTAGCAGCCATGTAGCCATGTAGCAGCGATCTAATGGCAGCTGTCATATAATAACAATGGAAGGCAGTGGGAGCTAAAGGTCTTTCTGCCCTCCAGAGAGTGGCTGGGGGGCAGGCGCTCGGGTGCGTGACGTCATGTTTCAACGTGTCCATATACTGTTGTATTAGGCCTTCAATGTATAGACTGTGAGATGAACTTTGATGACCTTTGATCAAAGGTGCCCCGTTGCCAAGCAACAAATGATAGTGACAGCTGCAGCTGAATGTCACACACTTACTTAATTTGCATCTCCCTAATCCCCCTTTTTACAAAAAAAGAGATTTGTCCTTCGTCTTCGATAATCACACAGCACAACTTTCTACCTTATTCACAGTCGAGAACAAACGAGAGAGAGACGAGTAAGAACATCTCTCGGTTTCAGAAAATCTTGAGCAGTCACAATGCTAAAGTATAGGAGGAAGGTCGTCAGACTGGGTTCCACTTTGAATGCTCTGGAGCTTGCTGAGAGAAAACCGACATAGCGACATTTTGAAATGATCGTGAGAATCCGAAAGGGTAAGTCTATTTCATGACCAAAATTTATGTCACTAGTCTGAAAGATATGACCGTGACGGCGAGTTAAAATATTACCATCAGGTTCAAATATGATATCGCTGCACACTACTTAACGAGCTGCTCCACTCTAGAATGGTGATTTGGGGCAAACTTTGGGTCAAACAAAGTGAAATTGTAAAAAAACTGTAACAGCTATCGACATCCGGTCTTCACTGCTCAACAGAACAGGGATTTAGCTACACCCTGAATTTCAAATGGGGTTGTTAGGTTATTGTATGGTGACAAAGTAAATCCTCAAAAATAGTGGAGTTTCATGATTTTTGAGTTCTTTCTCCATTCATTTCCTATGGGATTTTTGGCTGTGGTTTTTCGCTAATTACGTCGCCATGGTTAGTCCAATCGCCAATAAAAGTAATAGCCCGGATGGCGTGATTGAGCCAGTCGTTCTGATATATATATTGTGGTGGTACACGCTACGGTACAACCCGCATTAATTTCCGAAAATTTTCAAAGTGAATAGTAATAGGTGGCTGCCTATGCAAATGCATGGAGGCAGTGCAATGCATTGCAGGTGTCTGCCCATGCAAATGCATGGAGGCTAGTAGCTGGGAGACAGGTTAATGTTAGTAGCTATGCTGCTTTAGGCTAGGCTGTTGGAGGACATTATTAAAGTCAGTTCCTACTTTCTCTCCTACTTCTCCCCAACTGCATGATGTGCTGTCAATTCAAGTGCTAAACCTTTTTCTCTTAGTCTCTTCCTACAGTAGGGGCTCCTGACATGCCCTGCTTGACGACCCTGACGAAGATGGCACTCCAGTGGCGGAACGTTCTCCACGTCCTGCTACCAGCTTCTGCTTCTGCATCAGCTCTGTTGCTCTTTCTGTGTCTCTGCTGCCTTCTCCAAACCCCAGACGGTTTCGTCAGATGACCGCTTATGCTGAGCCTGGTTCTGCTGGAGGTTTCTTCCTGTTAAAAGGGAGTTTTTCCTCTCCATTGTCGCTTCATAGATAGTGGTGAGCGTGGAGACGTATCGCGTTGGTAAGACGTATCGCGTCATTTCCTGTTTTGTTACTAACTCGTTTGTAGCAAGTCGGTGTTTCTCTCTCTCTTGAACTGATCTAACTTTCTCTGTCAATAAGTTTTTTCTGAGTTGCTTAACACACAAACACATTAAAACGTTAAGTTTCTTCACGGTTTAGGACTCTTTAAGCGTTTTACTGGGTTAATTACTTTGTTTTTAGGTAAGGTAAGGTACCGCTTGGTTAGCTTAGCTTTACGGCTAGCATGGCTTCGGCAGCTTTCTCTCTTGTCCCTCCATCTCTCTCTACACCTCCTCCTCTTTCCTGCTCTCTCTGTCAGATGTTTAGTTACTCCTCCGCCTCATTTAGTGAAGTTGGTAGGTGTAATAAGTGCAGCATTTTTGTAGCTTTGGAGGCGAGGGTTTCTGAGCTAGAGGCCCGGCTCCGCGCTGTAGAACAGCCAGGCCCAGCAGTAGCTAGCGCGGAGTCAACTAGGACAGGACCTAGCCGTCCTTCAACAGCTCCCGTGCAGCCGGGACCTCAGGCGAGCTGGGTGACTGTTCGTAGGAAGATTAGCGCCAGACCCCAGTCCGCGGCCAACCTCCAGCCCCTTTCTCTGAACAATAGGTTCGCCCCGCTCAGCGACGCACCCGCCGAGCAGGAGAGGCAGATTCTTGTAATTGGCAGCTCCATTTGTGGGCGACTGTGGCTCAGTGGTAGAGTAGTTGGCTTGCAATCGGAGGGTCGTAGGTTCGATTCCAGCTTCCTCCAGTCACATGTCGATGTGCCCCTGGGCAAGGCACTTAACCCCCAAATTCTACATTGTCCTACCGAGCCATGTTGGGTGTCGGTGTATGAATGCGAGTGTGAATGGGTGAATGCGGCTTCAATGTAAAAGCGCTTTGAGTGGTCAGTAAGACTAGAAAAGCGCTATATAAGTTCAGTCCATTTACCATAGTTAGGAATGTGGCTCCAGAGACACGAAAGACCACCGTCAAATGCCTTCCAGGGGCCAGGGCTGCGGACATTAGGTCCCATCTGAAGCTTTTGGCCAAGGACAAACGGCGGTATAGCAGGATCGTTATCCATGCTGGTGGCAACGACACCCGGCGACGGCAGTCGGAGGTCACTAAAATTAGCGTAGCTTCGGTGTGTAGGGCTGCCAAAAAGATGTCTGACTCTGTAATTTTTTCTGGTCCCCTGCCTGATCGTACTAGCGATGACATGTACAGCCGTATGCTTTCGTTCCACCTTTGGTTGTCAAGGTGGTGTCCAGAAAACGATGTGGGCTACATTGATAACTGGGGGCCTTCTGGGGAAAACCTGGACTGTTACGTAGAGACGGCATCCATCCCACCGAGGACGGAGCTTCGCTTCTTTCCAGGAACATTGATAGGGTTATCTCTAGTTCCCCAAAGCCGTGACAACCCAGAGTCCAGCTCAGGGAACCCAGAGTCCAGTGGGAAACCAGAGTCCAGATCAGGGAACCCAGAGTCCAGGTCAAGGAACAGGGACTGCCACCCACCCACTACCCTATAGAGATAGTTTCCCGTCCACTACCCAAAACTAATGAATTAAAAGTTAATGCTACTAGAGCAAAGTATAAAAATCTCATAAAGATAAATAAAACTCGGACTGAACATAAAAACAAATCAATTAAATGTGGTTTACTAAACATAAGATCTCTCCCCTCAAAAACACTCTTGGTAAATGACTTAATTTGTGAAAATAATATTGATTTGTTTTGTCTTGCAGAGACATGGTTGCAGGAAGAGGACCATGTCACAATAAATGAGTCAACTCCCCCTAGCTACTTAAACTTTAGTGTCCCTCGAAGTACTGGTCGAGGAGGTGGAGTAGCAACTATCTTTCATTCCGATTTACTAATTAATCTCCAAAAAAATAATAGTTACAGTTCCTTTGAGCATCTAGTTTTTAGCTTTCCTCATACACATAACAAAGCAGTAAAGCCACTTTTGTTTGTGGTCTTATATCGTCCACCAGGACCTTATTCTCAATTTTTAGATCAGATTTCAGATTTTCTATCTGACTTAGTTTTAAACACTGATAAAGTCATTATAGTCGGAGACTTCAATATTCATGTTGATAATGAAAGTGATAGTCTAAATACAGCTTTTCACACTATCCTAGACTCAATAGGCTTTACTCAAAATGTGCAGGGACCAACACATTCTTGTCACCACACTTTAGATCTTGTGCTGACTTATGGCATTGACTGTGAAGAAATAACAGTCTTTCCACATAACCCTATCCTGTCTGATCATTTCCTTATCACTTTTAAACTTACTCTAATGGATCATATCAAACCTGAAAGAAAACTTCATTATACCAGAACGTTATCAGACAACGCTGTAGCAAATTTTAAAGAAGCTCTTCCAACTTTAATTTCCTCAGTTTATAAATGCAGAACAGAAAACAGTGATTTAACTCGTGACCCCTCACAACTTGACATTTTAGTTCATAGCGTTAATTCCTCCCTGCGTCGGGCAATAGACAAAGTTGCCCCCTTGAAAAGGAAGGTGGCTAGCCATAGAAGATTAACTCCCTGGTTTAATTTAGAGCTACGTACCCTAAAGCAGAATGTTAGAAAACTAGAGAGAAAATGGCGCTCCACGCATTTACATGATTCCTTTTTAATATGGAAAAATAGTTTATTGCTATATAAAAAGAGCCTTCACACAGCTAGAACAGCATATTATTCATCTTTAATCGAGGAGAATAAAAATAATCCTAGGTTTCTTTTTAATACAGTTGCCAAACTCACACAGGATCATAGCTCTATCGAGCCAACCATTCCCCAAGCTCTAAGCAGTGACGACTTCATGCAATTCTTTATAAATAAAATAGACTCCATAAAGAATAAGATAATTGGGAACCTTCCCAATATGCTTGCTTCCTCCTTAGTTAATGAGGCAGCCTCAAAAATGGTGGAACCTAATATATGCTTAAACTGCTTTAATGCAGCCGAACTTTGTGATGTACTAAAATTATTAGCTTCATCTAAACCTTCAACTTGCGTTTTAGACCCAATCCCAACTAAACTCTTAAAAGAAGTTTTCCCTCTGATCGCTGCTCCAATTTTAAATATAATGAATCTATCCTTAGTCAATGGATATGTACCACAGGAGTTTAAGATTGCTGTAATTAAACCTCTACTTAAGAAACCCTCTCTTGATCAAAACGACTTAATTAACTATAGACCGATATCTAATCTTCCCTTCTTATCTAAAATTCTTGAGAAAATAGTTGCACACCAGATATGTGAGCATTTAAACAATAATGAGCTGTTTGAGAAGTTTCAGTCAGGCTTTAGAGCTCATCACAGCACTGAAACAGCTCTGGTGAAGGTTACTAATGATATTCTCATAGCCTCAGACAATGGACTGGTGACCATTCTGGTCCTGTTAGATCTCAGTGCTGCCTTTGACACTGTTGACCACAATATTCTCATAGAAAGGCTTCAAAGTGTCGGTATAATAGGAACAGCACTAGGTTGGTTTAAATCTTATTTGTCTAACAGATTTCAGTTTGTTCAGGTAAACAATAGATCTTCCTCAACCTCAATAGTTACTTGCGGAGTACCACAGGGTTCAGTGCTTGGGCCGATTCTTTTTACTATATATATGCTTCCTATTGGTAAAATAATTAGGCAGCATGGGATAAAATTCCATAGTTACGCAGATGATACACAGCTATATCTATCCATAAATCCTGATGAATCCAATCAGTTAGGTAGACTACAGGCATGTCTGGAAGACATAAAAACTTGGATGACTCTAAACTTCTTGCTTCTAAATTCTGATAAAACAGAAGTTGTCGTCTTTGGACCAGAAGCTCTGAAAAAGAAACTACTTAGTCAGCCCCTTCACCTGGACGGCATTAAATTAGCCTCCAGTAATAAAGCAAAAAACCTCGGTGTCATTTTTGACCAAGATATGTCATTTAGAACTTACATTAAAGAAGTCTGTAGGATTTCCTTTTTTCACCTTAGGAATATTGCAAAAATTAGAACCATCCTGTCCAGGAATGATGCTGAAAAACTAGTCCATGCCTTTGTTACTTCAAGGCTGGATTACTGTAACTGTCTATTATCAGGTAGTCCACAGAATACAATTAAAAGTCTTCAGTTAGTTCAAAATGCTGCTGCTAGGATTCTGATGAATATTAAAAGAAGAGATCACATTTCCCCTGTTTTAGCTTCTCTTCACTGGCTCCCAGTAAAATCTAGAATAGAATTCAAGATCCTCCTTCTGACATATAAAGCCCTTAATAATCTAGCTCCATCATACATAAGAGACCTGATTGTTCCATATGTTCCTAACAGAGACCTTCGCTCTCAACTGCAGGTTTACTGGTAGTTCCTAGGATTTCTAAAAGTAGAATGGGTGGCAGATCTTTCAGCTATCAGGCTCCCCTCCTATGGAACCGGCTCCCAGGGTTGGTTCGTGAAGCAGACAATTTGTCTATCTTTAAAACTAGGCTAAAAACTTTCCTCTTTGACAAAGCTTACAGTTAGAGATATGTTTATAGGTAGTTAGAGTCAGGTCAGACAGGTAGATAGGAAGAGACAGGTTAATGTTAGTAGTCAGGCAGAGTGTCAAAAGTTAGGAAGAGATAGGAAGAGGTAGAGTAGCTAGGTAGAGATAGATTAATGTAAGCCAGGTAAAGATCCGGAGCCGGTCGCGGCTTACCGCCGCGGAAGAAATGTGCCCCACAGGGGCCAGCCAGCGCCGGAGAGAGGTCCCTCAAGGGGATCCTCCCGCACAGTGCGGCCGCCCATTACCTGCCGGGTTGAATCCCCCGGGCAGACTGTGCGGACCCCACCCGTTTATCTCTTAAACGTTTCTCGCCCTCTTCAACTCTGTCCTCTCAGTTCTGTCTATTTTTCCTTAAGATAGTTGTCGACTATCGGTCTCGTGCCGGTATTTAGCCTTAGATGGAGTTTACCACCCACTTTGGGCTGCATTCTCAAACAACCCGACTCCGAGAAGACCCCGGCATGACGGGGGCCGTTACCGGCCCTACACCGTCCACGGGTCAGGAGGACTCAGACAGAGTGTTGGTAGCCAGGTCTCCTAGTAGCTAGGAGACAGGTTAATGTTAGTAGCTATGCTGCTTTAGGCTAGGCTGTTGGAGGACATTATTAGGGTCTGTTCCTACTTTCTCTCCTACTTCTCCCCAACTGCATGATGTGCTGTCAATTCAAGCACTAACCTGTTTTCTATTATAGTAGGTGCTCCGGATTAGCCCTGCTTGACGACCCTGACTAAGATGGCATTGCAGTGACGGAAAATTCTCCACGTCCTGCAACAAACTTGTGCATCAGTTCTATTGCTCTTTCTGTGTCTCTGTTATGTATTCTCCAAGCCACAGACGGTCGCGGCAGATAACCGCTTGTGCTGAGCCTGGTTCTGCCGGAGGTTTCTTCCTGTTAAAAGGGAGTTTTTCCTTCCCACTGTCGCTGCATGCTTGCTCAGTATGAGGGATTGCTGAGAATTCCACGACGCAATCTTCTGTGGTTCTGTAATTTCTACACTAAACATTGTATTGTAATAACTCTTTTTGTAAAGTGCCTTGAGATGACATCTGTTGTGAAATGGCGCTATATAAATAAACTGAATTGAATTGAATTCATGCTTGCTCAGTGTTAGGGATTGCTGAGAATTTACGACACAATCTTCTGTGGTTCTCTAATTCCTAAATTAAACATTGTATTGTAATCACTCTTCTTATAAAGTGCCTTGAGATGAAATCTGTTGTGAAACGGGAATATATAAATAAACTGAATTGAATTGATTTTAGGGTTGTTATCATGGTAGGCTAGAATTGATGGAGTTTGAAAATGGAAATGGGTGTTCCCTTTCCAGAATCCTGTATTTAGAATAGATGTAAGCCTGTATATATTTGGTTCTTAATGATGGGAAGGTTCAGCATGAACCCAATTTAAAATTGTTCTGGATTGAGAAAAATTGGAATTATGCTACCCAGTCTGTATGCCGGCTGGATTTATGAGGGTTGTAGATATTAATACCTAATACAGGATATTTTAACTTTGTTAAAATATCCTGCATGTCATTTTTTTACATCACTGAAAGAGGTTACAAAATGCATATGGTTTAGTTAATTAGTCTGGTGTTGGGTCACACACAGCCATCTGGTGCCGCTAATCTGCTTCCATTGGAAGGATGTTCAACTAGAGTCTATATAAGGAAACGCTCCACCAGCCATTCTTCCTTCTTCACGGCGGGTACCGACCTTCTCACTACAGGGAAGACCAAAGAAGACCTTTTTTACTGCCAGAATTTTAGGTTATGTATTTTATTTTGTACATACTGTTATGTGATCTGCATTTATTGTGAAATTCTCGAGTAGGAACTATTATGTTGTATGTTGGTTCTGCTGGTGCACCTGAGAGAGCTGCACGTGTAATGAAGCCTGGTAATTTAAGTTATGGCAAGAAAGGCCAGTTTAAGTCAAGGAATTTTCATTAAGTACTTAAAGTCCTCATTTCTTCCTCTAAGAATGGGTCAGCCAGCGAGGTATGTGTTTATATGGTTTATTCTTTTCTAATGTCATATCACCCCTCCCCCCCACCTCTATTTTAGTAGATATACTATCTCAGCACATTTATGTTTTGTTTTAGTTCGACGGTGGCGTATTATAAATCAAGATGATGTAACAACTCCAAGACTTCAACTTATTAAAGTGAACTTCATGCCATCAGTAAAACGAACTCTTTATTGACTTAAGAAGAGGTAGAAGTGATAGTCGAACTCGGACCGCAATAATTCCCGGCCCCCTTGTGGCGACATTGTGTCATTGCACCAAGGACTATGCTGCAAATGTTAATGGACACAGATTCACTGTTGCTCCCTCATAAAGACGTCAAACGGGCCAGATATCAAAGTATTCATTTGGAGAAGCGACACAAGGAGGGAGAAACAATAAGGAACTGCTCAAAGCCTGACAACATCAGCACCACAAAGTAATAAGAAGGGAATTAATGCAATTAGGTTAATAAGTCATTTCAGAAGTCAAGTAAAAAGGAGATTTTCGTCAAGTGATAAGTGAAAACCATTCAAGAAAATCAGAAATGTCAGAAACTAATGAAACAGAAATTGAAGTTACCAACACACAACAAGCTGCAGAGGCAGAGCAAGTGGATGAAACATGTTTAGGGCAAACAGCGCAAGTAGAGCAGCGTAGAAGTGAAAGGCCTCGCATCCTCACAGAAAAGGGAAAAGAATTCCATAAAGGAAAGCTACAAGGGTTACAACGGCGCTTTTACAGTTCTTATGAACGATGGAAAGCATTAATCAAGGTTGCTAAAAAATCTGTCGTAAAGGGAGATCCAGTTGAGATTCTTGAAGATCACATGGATACGGTTCAAAAAGAAGTAGCAGAGCTTATTGATATTTATGATGAATACAGAGCAATGGATGGACCACCTCATGATATCCGTTCTAAGCTAGACAAATGCACATCAGTGACTAAACTAGTTTCACAAAACATTAAAAGTCATGTTGAAGAAAAAAATCAAGAGGAGATTATATGGCCTGATGGCAGCTCTATATTTACATCCTCAAGCTCTGTCAGCGTCTCCGTTCATAGCCCGTTAAAGGCCAATACAGTTATCTCCAATGGTGGCTCCTCCTCAAAAAGACAAGAGGCTACAGCAGAGTATGAAGCCACAAAGGCTGTGCTTCAGATAATGACTGAACAAGAAAAATGCAGAGAAAAAATGCAAATACTCGAAGAAGAAGACAAACGTATAACCGCAGAACAGGAAGCTGCTGCAATAACACAACGCTTCCTTGAGGAGAAGGAGGAAGCTGAGCGCAAGTTGAAAAGAGAAAAGGATAAAGCGGCTATGATACGGAGACAACGAGAAGAAAGTGTTGCAAGGAAAAGGTCAGTCGAGGACTTAAAAAGAGAAATTGAAAGACTGCAAAATCTCAAAGAATTCAAAGCAGCAAAAGCAAAACTACAAGTTTATGATCAAGAGTACCTTTCAGTAAATCAAGAAAACTTCACTTTAAACCCTGCCAGCAAGGAAGAAAGCTTCGCTCAACACAAGGTAGAAGCAATAAAGTTCATGACAGATGCCAAACAACCTCCAGGCCCACAAGAAGAGCTAAATACCACTCAGGAGAGTACAGGTGAGCTGGTGAAGATTTTGGCAGAAGCTATGTCAGCTAATAGACTACCTATTCCAGAGCCTTCAGTATTTAGTGGGGATCCACTTAAGTTTAAACATTGGAAAGCATCTTTTCAGACTCTGATAGAGAGAAAGAACATTGCCATTGCAGAAAAGATATTTTTTCTACAAAGGTATGTAGGTGGCTGTGTTAAGGAGGCCTTAGATGGCTATTTTCTGATTGGCTCTGAGGATTCATATGAAGCAGCATGGAATATGTTAAATGAACGTTATGGAGAGCCATTTGTCATTGCTAAAGCCCTTAGGGACAAGTTGCACGCATGGCCAAAGGTCACAGGAAAAGATTGTGCAGAGTTAAGAAAGTTTGTGGATTTTCTACAAAGTTGCCAATCTGCAATGAATAATAATGACAATCTGAACATCCTCAATGACAGTATTGAAAATCAAAGACTTGCTGCTAAACTACCAGACTGGTTAAGTAACAGGTGGAATCGAAAGGCTACAGAGTACCAACTGGAGTACCAAAGCTTCCCACATTTCAGTTACTTTGTAACATTCCTGTCAATGGAGGCAAGTATTGCATGTAATCCCATTACATCATACCAAGCTATAAAACAAAGTGCCTTTGATAATCCAAAGACAAAGCTTCAGCCTACATTTGTTCATAAGAGACAAGATACAGCAACAATCTTCACAACTAACTCTACTGAAAGAACCATGGTCTGTTGTGTGTTCTGTAAAAGAGCAGGTCACAGCTTACGTAAGTGTCGTAAATTCACTGAGAAACCAGTTACTGAGAGATTAAAGTTCATTCAAAATGAAAAACTATGTTTTGGCTGTTTAACTGCTGGTCATCGCTCCAAAAACTGCATGAACCGGATGATATGTGACACGTGCTCAAGATGCCACCCCACATGCCTGCATGAAGAGAGACAAAAACAAGAACCAAAGAAAGAACAGCCTAAAGAGCAACATGTAAGTGAACAGAAAACCCATCATCAGGTAATACAGTTAAAAGACACAGTCCATGAGAGCACGTCAAATAGAGTAACACACGAAAGTAAAAACACACAGACTTCTGCAATAGTACCCGTTTATGTCTCCACAAAAAATGAACCAAGCAAGGAAGTACTGATCTATGCTCTGTTGGACACACAGAGTGATTCTTCATTTATTCTCAATGAGGTAGCAAACAACTTGGACACAACCAAAACCCAAGTAAAACTCAAACTATCTACAATGTCATCAAAGAAAACAACTGTTTCATGTGCAAAGCTTGAAGGTCTGCAAATAAGAGGACTGTTTTCCAAGAAAAAACTCACAGTGCCAGTCGTTTACACACGTGACTTTATACCTGCAAATCGTAGTCATATCCCCACTCCAGATACTGCAAGGGCGTGGCCGCATTTAGAGCATCTCACTGAACACATTGCCCCCCCACTGGATTGTGAAATGGGACTCCTGTTAGGATACAACTGCACACAAGCATTAATGCCCAGAGAAGTCATATGTGGTGAAGAAAACCAGCCATATGCCCAGAAAACAGATTTGGGTTGGAGCATCATAAGTTACTCTGATTCGTGTGACACAGGCAGTGATGTGATTGGAGTAAGTCATCGCATCATTGTAAAACAAGTATTACCACAAACCGAGCCAACCGCAAGGTTCAAGAATGAAGTTCATTATATCTGCAAGACACAAATAAAGGAAGTTACATTTCCAGATATAATCAAAGCACTTGAATCTGACTTTAATGAAAAGGGAGTGGAGACCACGAGCATTTCACAAGAAGACGTCCGCTTTATTGAAAGGCTACAAGAAGGAATAAAACAAAAACAAGATGGACATTATGAAATGCCATTGCCTTTCAAAAACAACAGACCAAATCTTCCCAACAACATTTCAAGTGCAATGCAGCGTTTAAAAGGTCTTGAACGCAGATTCAAAAGAGACAACAATTACTACAAAGACTATTCAAATTTTATGGAAAACATTATTAAACATGGTGATGCAGAGAAAGTACCAGAGAAAGAACTCTGTAACACCCCTGCCTGGTATATTCCCCACCATGGGGTATACCACCCTCACAAGCCCGACAAGATACGTGTAGTGTTTGACTGCTCTGCACAATATCAAGACACCTCGCTCAACGAGCACCTGCTTACAGGGCCTGACCTCACAAACACATTGGTGGGAGTGCTCTGTAGGTTCAGGAAAGGCTCAGTCGCTGTAATGTGTGACGTGGAACGTATGTTTCATCAGTTCCATGTAACACCTCAAGACCAGGACTACTTGCGCTTCCTATGGTGGGAGCATGGTGACCTAAGCGCTCCGCCTTCAGTTTTTCGGATGAAGGTTCATCTTTTTGGTGCGGCTTCTTCACCTGGCTGTGCCAACTTTGGTTTAAGACATCTAGCCACACAAGGTGAAGGGAAGTTCACGTCACATACAGTGAAGTTCATTCAAAGGAACTTTTATGTAGATGATGGACTTGTAAGCGTTAGTTCAGAAGCAGAAGCAATTCAGCTAGTCAAAGAAGCAAGAGAGCTGTGTAGTACAGGGAAACTAAGATTACACAAGTTCATCTCAAACAGTGAAAATGTGATGAAGTCGCTGCCAAGAGAAGAGTGTGCTGAAAGTATTAAGGAGTTGGATCTGGTACTTGTAGAACCGCTGATGGAAAGAGCTCTTGGTGTTCAGTGGTGCGTTTCTTCTGATGAATTTCAGTTCAGAATAACAGTCGAAGAACACCCAATGACAAGAAGAGGAATCTTGCGCACAGTAGCATCCGTGTATGACCCACTGGGATTTGCAGCACCCTTCATTCTAAGAGGAAAACAAATCCTACAACAGTTATGTCAAGAAAAGGTTGGATGGGATGAGCCACTCTCAGATCAACTTCGTACACTGTGGGAATCCTGGCTCCTAGATCTTCCAAACTTGTCAAAGGTGAGAATTCAAAGATGCATCTTACCTTTTGACACGGACATTGCACAGTATGAATTACACCATTTTTCAGATGCTAGTGTGACAGGCTACGGACATTGTAGTTATTTAAGAACAGTCACATTGAAAGGGGATGTTCATTGTGTCCTAGTCATGGGAAAGGCACGCGTAACTCCAACCAAGGTCGTCACAGTCCCTAGGCTTGAGTTAACGGCTGCAGTAGTTGCAGCAAGAACAAGTGTGATGTTAAGAAATGAACTGGAGATAAGTGATCTTAAAGAACATTTCTGGACAGATTCCAAAGTGGTTTTGGGATATGTGAATAATGATGCAAAGAGATTTCACGTGTTTGTGGCAAACAGGATCCAAAGGATAAAGTCACTCACAGATCCACATCAGTGGCATCATGTATCATCTGAAAATAACCCGGCAGACCACGCATCAAGGGGACTAAGTGTTCAACAGCTACTCAACTCGAACTGGTTTAGTGGTCCAGAGTTTTTGTGGCAAAGTGAGCTACCTGTTGAAAAGGAAATGGTTACCGAGGTGAAGCCTAATGACCCAGAGCTGAAAACGGTGCATGTGTTCCACACCAAGGTACAAGAAAAGAGAACAATACTAGACCGTCTCACCAAATTCTCAGACTGGAGAAGAGCTGTTAAAGCAATTGCTCGTCTGAAGAAATTTGTTAAAGATTTTAAAGGAGAAACACAAACAAAGGGTGAAAACACAAGTGTTGAGGACAGACAACAAGCAGAACTGTTCATAATAAAACTTGCACAGGAAAACACATTCAGCAAGGAAATCAAAGATTTAACCCAAGGACAGAAAATTCACCTCAAGGATAAGACACACAAGCTTTACTGCTTAAGTCCATTCGTTGATGAATTAGGAGTACTTAGGGTGGGAGGACGTTTGACAAGAGCAAGTCTTCACCCACATATTAAACATCCTGCTATTATTCCCAAAGCGAGTCATGTATCATCCTTGATGATTAAACACTTCCATGAGAAGGTGCAGCATCAAGGAAGAGGAATAACTGTCAACGAGTTGCGCTCCAATGGACTGTGGATCACAGGATGCAGCAGTGCAGTTGCTTCTCACATTTACAAGTGCACGACCTGCAGAAAGTACAGGAGAAATACTCAAGATCAACGGATGTCAGACTTACCAGAGGATAGGATGGAAACAACACCCCCATTCTCTTACTGTGGTATGGACTGTTTTGGTCCTTTTTATGTAAAGGAGGGTAGAAAAGAACTTAAAAGGTATGGTCTTCTCTTTACATGTATGTGTTCTAGGGCAATACATATTGAAATGTTGGATGACCTTACAAGTGATGCTTTTATTAATGCATTGCGTTGTTTTATATCTATTCGTGGCCATGTAAGACAAATCAGGTGTGACCAAGGTACTAATTTTGTTGGTGCTAAGGGAGAGTTTTTGAATGCAATGAAGGATTTTGATAGAGAACAGTTGAAAGAATATGGTTGCGAGTTTGTTCTGAACACCCCCTCTTCCAGCCACATGGGAGGCGTTTGGGAGAGACAAATTAGGACTATTAGAAGTGTTTTAAATATTATTTTAGATCACACTTCTAAGAGGCTTGAGAGTTCCTGCCTCAGGACCTTTCTGTATGAGGTTATGGCTATTGTGAATAGCAGGCCATTAACAGTGGAAAACCTAAATGATCCAAGTATAGAGCCTCTTACACCCAATCATATTCTTATGATGAAGTCCAATGTTATTCTGCCTCCTCCTGGCAAGTTTGTCAGTCAAGACCTTTACCTAAAAAGGAGATGGCGCCGAGTTCAGTTTCTAGCGAATGAGTTCTGGACAAGGTGGAAGAAAGAATATCTTCTCAATCTTCAACAAAGACACATCTGGCAAAAGGAAAAAAGGAGTGCCAAGGTGAACGACATTGTTATTCTTCAAGAGGACAATTCTCCAAGGAACAAGTGGAAACTGGCAAGAGTAACAGACGTTTACCCAAGTGCAGACGGAAGAATTAGGAAAGTTAAGCTTTTACTCAGTGATTCTACATTGTCCAAGGATGGAAAAAGGACAGTCAAACCAGTGTATCTTGATAGACCAGTACATAAAACAGTGTTATTGTTGGAAGCAGAGTAAATATCAAAATGTAAATATATTCCTATTGTAATGTGATAAGTTTACGGTTAAATCACAGTAAGCTTGTGATTTGGTGGGAGTTTTACTGCCAGAATTTTAGGTTATGTATTTTATTTTGTACATACTGTTATGTGATCTGCATTTATTGTGAAATTCTCGAGTAGGAACTATTATGTTGTATGTTGGTTCTGCTGGTGCACCTGAGAGAGCTGCACGTGTAATGAAGCCTGGTAATTTAAGTTATGGCAAGAAAGGCCAGTTTAAGTCAAGGAATTTTCATTAAGTACTTAAAGTCCTCATTTCTTCCTCTAAGAATGGGTCAGCCAGCGAGGTATGTGTTTATATGGTTTAATTCTTTTTAATGTCACTATTTTAGTAGATATACTATCTCAGCACATTTATGTTTTGTTTTAGTTCGACGGTGGCGTATTATAAATCAAGATGATGTAACAACTCCAAGACTTCAACTTATTAAAGTGAACTTCATGCCATCAGTAAAACGAACTCTTTATTGACTTAAGAAGAGGTAGAAGTGATAACCTTGCTTCAAGGAACTCAAAGACCATCACGTGAACCATAAACCTTGATAGACAAAACATTGTTTGATCCTCAAAGCCGACGAAAGGTTCTCTGAGTTTCAGAGAAATGGAGCTGAGCTGAGCTGCGCGCGATGGGAGTCCGAACCAGCCGAGGCCACATTCAATCAACGCCACAGAGCCGATAAGAATTGCTGGGCTGTAAACCCCCACACATACTGTGGTGATTATGGCTCAGTAGGTTGAGTAGCTGTCCTGCAATCAGAGGGTGTATGAACGTGTGCACGTTTGTGAGTGCGAATGGGTGCATGTGGCTCCAGTGTAAAGCTCTTTGAGTGGTCAACATGACTAGAAAAGTGCTATATAAGTTCAGTCCATTTACTGATTTACTGTCTGTGAAGGAAGCTGGTGTTGATCGCTGCCTAGCCACATCGGAGGGCAAGCTAACAGGAATACCCATGACCACGAGGGTCACTGTAACCAGCTCTCTCACACACACACACACACACACACAGAGCTATGGAAGCGTCCGTGTTCTGTTTGGATCACCTGTTGAAGACATCCTCTACATGCCTACCCCACCAGCCCGCCACACATTGCTGTCAAATCTATGGGAAACACTTTTATTTATTATTCATTTCGTGAAATGTACACAATTTCTTCAAGCATTATCAGGTAATGATTCCCATTTAATATGTACATATCAGCTGTAAACTGTTTGTGCAGTACCTTTTGTAATGCACAAACAGTTTACTAAATAGTAAATTGTTTACTACCATTAAATACCATACATCACTAACTGTGTACTCAATGTCTTGTAGACAATGTCGCCTAACCGTCTAGCGACACTTGCTCGAATGGGTCCTGAAAGGCGAGAGATTGGGTAGAGGACGTGTGTGAACTACAACTTGTTAATATGTTTATTTTTCGTTGTTATTGATATAAATATTTCAATAAATTGATAACACGTTGCTGTTGTCCTAATAGTGTTGCTCCAAATTTATGTTTGATAATAGTTTGGCTATTGGATGATTTTCATTTCATTAGTGGAATTAGTAATCAACTGTTGCCTTACGACAATAGATAGCAAAATAACTGTATTTTTCAGTCCTATTGTGCAAGTCTAAATTGCAAAGTTTTTTTCTAAATCAATTTACTCCCAATTTTAGAATGATGAACTTACGTGTAGACAAAAGAATTGATTAAGTATTGTTTTATTATTTTATTATTTATATGTTATGTTATATATGTTATACTATGTTATATTATTTTATTATTTTATTATTACAAATGTAAGAATTGTGTCATGAATAAACAAGACCTTTAAAATAAGAAGACTAACAACTAAAGCCAATAATATATAAAATACACCCATTACTTACAGAAATATCAAAAGACACAGATGGTATTGTCCCAGAACAGTAGGGATAGAGATGGAATTTGAATTTTGGTGCAATGTGAAGAGATATCAGAAGCGGCTTTTGAATAAATAGTAACAAGAAATAAAATTACCAATAAATGTCAAACTCAAGTTGTTAGGGAAATGTTAGGTAAAATAATAATGTTCTATTATTATTTTCTTAGAGTGTCTGTCTTTATCACATATTTAAATTTACTTTTTAAATGGCATTTGATTTCAGACATATGTTCGTTTGTATGACACCCTGTTCTTTTAAGATGCTAATGAAGTACCATTAAATAAAGAGAGATTGCAGAGGGATGGGCTTTTGAGACCAGGTGACCAGGACACTAGGGGAGACTGGGAGCTGTGAGGCTGGGAGCTGTGAGGCTGGGAGCTGTGAGACTAGCTGAGAAGCTGAGACGAAAAGGAGAGCAGAGAGACACGGTCGGCTCTTTCCTTACAGTTTTCTTCCTGGTCTCCCTCTGCAAAAAACGTAATTTTATCTCCCTCTGCAGAGCTCAATATATAAAAATTTCTCTCCGACCCCTGTCTGTGATTCTTTCTAGGTCAACCACTATTTTTTATCCAACATTTTGGTGCCGAGACCCGACGTACGGAGCGCTCCCGTCGGTGGTCTTCGTCGAAGGGCTGTTCTTTGCGCAACTCTGAAAGTCCAGGTTGCTGAATTGCTTCACTGGCCAGCTGCATCCACGAGGATCCCCTGTGCGTGCTCCCGTACGATCGATTCCGTTTGAATCACTCGTACAGGGGGGAGATTGTGAGTACGTTTTTTTGTGCACCTTAAATTTAAAAATAAAATTCTAAGATAGTCAGGGTATATTCTGCTGTTTGGGCCTAAAGGACGCTTTAGCCTCTCTGATAGAACATCAGGTGTTGAGCCTTAAGTGATTAATGCGTTAATTACTAAGGCAAGGTTGTAAACGGATCAGGTTTGCGAACCTATCCACCTCGTAAAAGGTTGTAAATGGACCAGTCTTGCGAGTCTGTCTACCTTCGCTGGAAAAGGTTGTAACAGATTAAGGTTTGCGAACAGATTAAGGTTTCCCTTCGCTGGGAAATAAAGTACGCCAGTGTATGGAGTAAAAACACAGAGGTGAAGCACCCAGAGGCTGAACACAAGGTTCAGTAAAAGAACGGCAGTTGTAACTGCTGTATCATTCAGTGCTGGAAGGCATTCTACCCAACTGGTGAGGCCACATGTGATTGTTAGCACATACGTATTTATTTCCCGAGGCAGACTTTTGGACTGATCTGACCCAGTCACTTTGCAAATGTGACCAAGGAAACATCACCCCCTGTGGTAGAAATCTGAGTGTCTGAGAGGCCTCGGATGAGAGAATAAAACAAAGTGTCAGCTATATTCGTACATAGTTTCTTTTAAGTGCATGGAGGGCCTCCTGCTGAGAACCCTGAAGCTTCAGCACAGATGCATGGGTATATATAGTAATCAGCCACACCCTATTGAATCAGCTTCTGACCGGTCATTAAATCATACAGATGATTTCATACATAATCAAACAGAAGAGGAAGTGCCGCTTCAGTAGTCAGCAGTAAACAATCAGGAGATAGTTTCACTGGACAATATATAGATAACAATAAGGTACACTTTGTATTATGCTGAGAAAGACAGTCACAGGATCTGTCATAAGTGTAACACCAGATAATAACAAGAGTTGTCACACTGTAAAAAAAAAAATCCGTAAAAAATGGCAAAAGTACTGGCAGCTCATTACGCAGGACTTTGAACGTTAATTAATAAATGGAAATTTCCCGTCAATTAAATGTCCCCAAAATAACAAAATTTTTACCTTTAATTAACAATAAATTATAGGCAAACTAACAGGAAATGTTCAGTTATTTAATGGTTTATCTCTTGTAAAATGGCAAGATATTAGCAGTTATTTTACAGGAGTTTATATAGTGGAAAAACTAGTCATTTTCTGTTATTAAATGGTGTATTACAGGCAAAATAATAGGAAATGTTCCATTATTTAATAGTCATCTCAAGGAAATTTCAATCAAACGCAACTGGACTTGGTAATTTGTCTTGGAAGACGTTTCACCTCTTATCCAAGAGGCTTCATCAGTTCATGCTCGCCGCTGACCAGGCCGGGACTGGTCCAACTAATTGGTGTGGAGACTCAGCTATTTAACCTCTTGAACAAGAATCATTATGTCATTGGATCCTTTGTGCTCCATGACTTAATGACGGTCGTTTGGCGTGCCGCCTATTGGTGGAGGTTAGGTTTCGGCTTCATTAGTGCCCTATTGGGTTATAACGACAGTCGTTGGAGTCACAGTTGTTTCTGTTATTAGAGGCTAATTTGTTAGAGTCTTCTAGGGAGGGATGAAAGTGCAGCATTGTAAATTGGAGATAGGTGATGTCTCATATAACAGAAACAACTGTGACTCCAACGACTGTAGTTATAACCCAATAGGGCACTAATCAAGCCGAAACCTAACCTCCACCAATAGGCGGCACGCCAACGACCGTCGTTAAGACATGGAGCACAAAGGATCCAATGACATAATGATTCTTGTTCAAGAGGTTAAATAGCTGAGTCTCCACACCAGTTAATTGGACCAGTCCCAGCCTGGTCAGCGGCGAGCATGAACTGATGAAGCCTCTTGGATAAGAGGTCAAATGTCTTCCAAGACAAATTACCAAGTCCAGTTGCGTTTGATTGAAATTTCCTTGAGATAACCATGACCTGGATGAATGAGAATATTCACAGGATTATTTAATAGTATATGTCTTGTGAAATGACAAGATATTTGCTGTTATTTTACTGGAGTTTTTATAGTGGAAAAACATGTATTTTTCTGATATTGAATGGTGTATCCATAGTAAAATAAAACATTTTTGTCATCTGATTTCAGTTACCTACTTCAGGCAACTGCTGGGAAAAGGCAGAACATTATTTGTTAACAGTCTTACAATAAAAAAACTGCCATTTGTTAGTTAATGATTAATTTTTTTAGAAAACATATCATTCAGTGTACAGCGTCAATATAAAGTCATTCAGTGGTCAGAGTCAACACAAAAAATAAAAAGTGTTTAACAGGAGCGCTCTGGACCAGGAAAAAGGAGCGGAGCACTGGATCCAACTGGAAAAAAGAAGAAAATAATTTTTGTTATAATCAAGCAGCCTCTTCTAAATATGAGTCAGACTATTTTTGGAATTGAGGGATTGGGGAAAGAGATGAGAGAGACAAAGAGGAGTGTGTAATGACCTTTAAATCTTCCAAGGATCCTAAAAGTCACTGAGACCTGAGAGGAACCGAAGCAGTTTCAGGGGAACATGGTACTGATTTGCATCCTTCTTTTCAGCCTTTGATCCTCTTTCGGGATTGATACCCAGCAGGCTCCTGTGGCAAACACAATATGTGTCATATCTCTCAGCATAACAACACAAGTACAGTACACTAAATATCCATATTTAATATGGATATTAATTTTTACACCACCATTACATAATTGATAAAACGTCCTTACCTTAAGGTTGACGCTGGCAATGGACATCTGCTAAGAGGACTTTGGTCCAGAATGAGAGATATTAAAATCCCACAATACACTTCGGGATGTCAAATTACGGGAATTAACTTATGAATCCTATATATGGAAAATATCCGTAGAAAATTACGGATCTTTCAGCTGTTAATTTACAGATTTTTCTTACAGTGTAAGTCAAGATGAGATGTTTACATACAATTGGTTCTTGTTTGTACCTTAGAATCAAAACAGCTGAGTAAGAGCTGAGTAAGAGAATTGAACCTTTCTTAATGTCCCAGAATTAATAATAAAATTTTCACATTCCCCCGTTTTTGGCATAGTTTGACCACAAAAAATAAACAAGAAAATGTATAAGAGTAACATGCATGTGCATTTGCAACACAACATCATCAGAGATGGCACACAATAGTTTGGTGTAAGACAGCTTTTCATAAAGTGTTACAATCTAATCAGGCAAAAATAAAAAACTAAAAGTTTAACAGACAGTATTGTCATCATCATCATCATCAGAAGAAATGGAGTATAACAGAATAAGAACAGTTGAAAACACTTCTTTGTTGTTTGGAATAAATGAACAGCATTGCTGTGATGGACTGGGGACCTGTCCAGGGTGTACCCCGCCTCTCGCCCGTTGACAGCTGGAGATAAGCACCAGACCCCAACGACCCCTAAAGGACTAAGCGGTTCAGAAAATGGATGGATGGATGGATGAACAGCATTGATCACCAAAAATAAAACAAATACCACATTTTTCCTTTAATAACATGTCTACTGCAATTCTGTTTTGGAAAGTTGTTTATGAACTGCTTCAAAACCATCACGACTGTAGTTGTAATTGTAAATGATTTGTTTTCTCGTCTGTAGTGTAAAATCAGTAAGCACAGTCACAGGCATAATTAAGTTTACAGGAGTACATAAACCTGCAGTAAGAGGTATTAACAACTTACAAACATTTGACCTTTATTTGCTGTAGTAAAACAGGTGAACTTCTTTAAGGCCACATCAAATTTGAAGTAAGGAGGAGCAATTCTTTTATCTGTTACAGAAAAAGGATTTTCCCAAAAGGAGCAGTTGTGTGGTGTATTTGTTAACAGAGAACTAAGACAGGTATGATGAAATTCAGAAGGAGTTGGCATAATTCTTGACTGTGGACGTAGACCTAAACAAACAACACAGTTCCCACCCACAGATTCATAAGTTTGTTGTTCCATAAGCAGCCTGTTATTAGTGTCTTTTCCCGGCAGTCCAGTTGTCGTTTAGTAAGTTCATCAGTAGTTGTGACGCTCTCGGATTGAGATCGTAGATCTGTCTCAGGGGCTAAAAGTAGTATTCCTTTGTTTCTGACAAAGTGTAATGTCACCAATTTTTAATTAATTCCACTGAAGATGCATTCAGTATGGGATTTACACAGGCATTGTGCAATAATCCATAATCAGGTCTGATGTCGGCTTTGATGAGGTTAACTTTGAGGATTAAGGATGTTTTTGTAGTGGTCATTTGTAGCAGGGGTTGAAGGTTATCCTTCTCAGGGACAAATCATAACATCAGTTCCTTATTTGTCCTCACACAAGGAAGTAGCAGATTGTTGGCTAGAAAGTCTTTTCTTTCTTAGCAGGGGGATGGGGGCCTTGATGGCATGGAGATTGGGGCTGGAGTTTTGATGTCAGGGGCAGGAGTGGAGATCAGGGCAGCTTTCCGCTCTTTTTGGGTTGCCAGCAGGATCCTCTGCCTGGCAGGGATGGGCTGCTCTTAACCTGAGAATGAATGTCTGACAAAGGTTTGGCAAAAAAAAAACATTTTTGAGCTCTAATTTTGAGCCCTTAATGAATTTAATAGCTAATGTAGTGACCTATTCACTCCTTTTGACACATCCATGTATCAATTCTAAATAATGAGGAAAAAGTTGAGCAGTATGTAGAAAGTGCACAGATTTTCAGATAGAGAAAAAATTAAAAATAGAGCACAGCATGTTGCAGGCCAGAGAAAGGCTGCAGGTCAGGGGAACATCTTTTACATGTCATTTAAATCTCATTTACAGGTATAACACAGGTAACATAATAAAGATGATCAGATTACATAAAACATCTTGTTAGACTGAACAGCATTGATCACCACTTTCGCTGAAGGGGTGCTCGAGTAGGTGGCCGGGATGGTTGAAGGTGGCAGCAGGTCAGACATCCCTGAATGTAGCTGTTGGTGTCATGGGCCATCGAAGGCCAGTACGCCACCTGTTTGAGGGTATCACGTGTGGCTTTGTAGCCTCTGTGACCACCCGCTGGGGCATCATGGGCATAGGGTAACATGACCCCCCTATGGTCTGTTTGGACGACCCAGCGAAGAGGGCCTTGTGGGAGTAGACCAGCAAACCATATCCTAATTTAAGGTGTAGTAAATCACAACAAAATTCATAGAACAGCTTTTAAGTTCCATCTTCTCAGCCTCTGTTTTTAACTCGTCAAATTTTACAAGCTGTTGGTTGATTTCTGCTTCAAAACCAGAAACTGGTTCTGTTGAGGGAGTCTGGTCTTCCTGGGCCGACCCCGGTGACTGAGCAGTCAGCACATACACCAGTAGGTTGCCTTCAGCCCCCACGGTGGCGCTGCAAATGGGTTCATAAGGTAAAGCTTTGTGTTACTTTACCACAATCATTTTAGAAGGCATGGTGAGCAGTCTGTCTGAAGCAGACTGACTGTTATTTATGAACAAGTTCACCATGACATGGACTGAAAATCTAAAGTCATGAAATGAGCAGTCAATAAACGTGCCAAGAGGCTTTCCTGCTTTGAATTGAACTGAAGCTTGTGTTGGATTTTCAACAAGCAAGTAGGATTGAACGGCTGTTAAACTCCAGAGTGGGTGTGCCACAGACAGGAAGTAACGAAAAAGTTGGAAAAATGCTTTCTGGCCCAGTGGTTGTTGTCCTATAAACTGAGGAATACCATATCTTTGTGAACACTTTTATATGCATTTTTCTATAACCTGCTTTACATATATTTGGGTAAAAAATTTTACATGTAGTTTCATATAATCTGCCTTATTATTTCAAAAAGGAACAAGTTGTCTATACTGAGGTAAAAGGGAACTATTGTACCAGGATCCCTCCCTTTTGCTGGGCCGAGACTAGAAGAGATAAGGAAAACTCCTTAGGGAGGATACAAGAATTATTGACGGTCGGGTCACTGAGTCTAAACTATGAAAAAATACTGGGTGTATTCAACTCTGATTCTGTGTTGTGGTGCTGTAAAAAAAGGGGGATGCCCTGTTTGGAAATTTAGTCAGAACAGTACTCTGTTCTGGCTCCATCTGATCAGGTGTGTTGCCTCAAACAGAATTCTGTTTTGTGGTTGTGTTGTTTGTCTCTGTCCCTGAGTCTTATTCTGAAAAGGTTCCGCTAAGGAGCGTCGGATCCTCTAAAACATACAGATAGCAGTTCCTGATTGAAGGAGTTTATTTGTTCTGGTTGGAGGAGCTTCACTACCTTCCAGATCTAAGCTATCATCGTTCTTTGCATCCATCTTCAAAACTCTATGCTCATTGTCGAACCAAACAACAGCTTGTTGATCATCGTATGGTCGCATCTCCCAGAAGATGAGACAAAGCATTCATAATGAGGAGTAGGATCCTGCAAAAGACGACCTACTTGATATGAAATAGGAGGAATTTGATGACCTGAAAACCGTGGCTGTTTTTTTCTAGGTGTTTGTACAAAACCAGATGCATATTGAGTTGTGTTAAACTTCGTGTAGGGGAACAGTCCTTGGCTGTCGCTACATCTGCTGTGGCTGGATTGACACCTCTGTGTTTCAGTACGGGCAGAAGAGGGAGGGGCAAGTTTTCACTCAGTTGTTCTCCCCGTTGCTCTTGGGAGCAGGAGGGGGGCCACCTCACCATGCAGTGTGCAACTGACTGGGTCTAATGTCTGATGTCAGTTTCCCTTGGAGAGAGGCTCATCAGACCTTGGCAACTGTGATATAATTTGCACAGTATTACCAGGAATTTGTTCCAATGAATAAGGCTGAATAGTTCCTCCAGCAACTTTCTCTAATTCTTCCTGTACTTCACCAAGATTGGACTCCATTGAGCTTATCTTTTTTTTTTGCAGCACAGACAGCAGCCATCAGCTGTCTGTATTTCAAGCTGAAGCCATCTTTGGAATAACAAAGCCAGCTCGCTTGAAGTCATTAGTCATTCATCTGGGCCCATCATAAATTCAGACAGACTGAATTTGCATATCGCATGATGCAACATCATATTGGTGGAATCAGCCTGGCTAACAGGGTTAGCTCCCTGGACTGAACTTTCCACTTTAAAACACAAAGAAAAGGGGAAAGAGGGGTTGCTCAAAGCAAAAACAACAACAAAAAACCAACAACAAGCAACAAAACAAGTAACAACAAGCAGCCAAGAGGCCATTGCTATCAATTATCTTAACAGCACCAACACACTAAAATGCCACAGCACCTTCAGTAAATATGCACTTTCTTCTAAGCATATATGACTGAAATCTATGTGTGTTAAACTTGCGCAAGTGATCAGTTTGCGACTTATGGTTCGGACCGTATAATACAGTCTTTAAAATTGCTTAGTTGCACGACGAGGATCACTCGTGTCTTTGAAGTAACAAAGGCATGGACTAGTTTTTCAGCATCACTCCTGGACAGGATGGTTCTAATTTTTGCAATATTCCTAAGGTGAAAAAAGGAGATCCTAGAGGCTTCTTTAATGTAAGATCTAAATGATGTATCTTGGTCAAAAATAACACAGAGGTTTTTTGCTTTATTACTGGAGGCTCTCAATTTTACAAATACAAGCCTATATTGTTTCTAGTTACCTTGGTCTATCTACTCTACTGATAAAGTACTACTCTCAGGGTGAACGTAAGAGACTTGACGGCGCCAATTAGAAAGCTGTGAACTTTGTAGACCTTCAAGGATGTCCAGTCAGAAGAGCCATCTCCATCGTAACACAGGATGTGTTTCCTTGTTATCAAAACACTCTGACTATGACTTGGGTAAAAGCATCACTCAATAAGACTAACTTTCAAACTAAGACTACAACATTAAGTAAACATGCGTCACAATTGATACAAAGTACAGATAAATCATACCACTAAATTTTTCAACCACAGTCTCCCCCCTTTTTATCAAATCTCAATGATAAATCAAAATACAAACAAAAAAATCAATAACAATAACAATCAGTAACTATCCTAAGAGACAGGCAGTATTAAAAAAGAAATACGATAAACAGTGGTTCAAATGATCTCAGGTGTTACATGTCACATTGAATCATCTTCTAACAGAAATGATCTAAACATCCTTTCTAACTCACACTATCTGAATTTCTAACAGGAACCGATACAAAAACCTGCAGGGCGTAAGATAAGCAACCTCCAACCTATGGTCGTGCTATTTTTTTCCTCACAACTGGCAGGCAAAAAGTATGAAGCGGCCCCTAGCCCCTTAGGTGGCGCTCCGGTTTGGTTCCTCATTAGTCAGAATGCTTAAATGTAACTGCAAAACAAAGAAAAGGGCACAATGTTAAGCAGTAAGTAAAATAAACCCAATCTCTCAACACAACTTGGAATGTGTACTCTTCCCTCAAATGAGTCAGGCATCCACAGTCTGAACCTCAAAATCAAGATCGTCAGTCACTCTCTGCCCAGCACCACAGTGACCCTTTATAAAGGTTACACAAAAACAAATCAGTAGTAATCAACCATAACAATAAATTCCATTACAATAATACCCCATAGGAATCATTCAAAAATAATAATAAAAATAAACTCAAAAACTCTAAAAACGGATTATGCATTTTTCATAACTCATAAATCACAAAAACTACAATCTAAAATTTGTAATCTGCAATATAATCCCCCCTTTTCATTCTTATTCAACAATAATGAAAATCAAAAAAAGAAAGTGAAAAACACAATTAAAATTTATCTGAATAATGAAATAAAAAAAATCACTGCAAATGAACTTCCATCCATCCATTTTCTTGACTGCTTAATCCTTTTTATGGGTTGCGGGGTTGCTGGTGCCTATCTCCAGCTGTCAATGGGTGAGAGGTGGGGAACACCCTGGACAGGTTGCCAGTCCATCACAGGGCAGGACAAACAACCATGCACACACTCACACCTAAGTGATCAATTAACCTGACAGTCATGTTTTTGGAATGTGGGAGGAAGCCAGAGTATCTGGAGGGAACCCACGCATGCACGGGGAGAACATGCAAACTCCATGCAGAAAGACCCTGGGCTGGGATATGAACCCACAACCTTCTTGCTGCAAGGCAACAGTGCTAACCACTGCACCACCGTGCAGCCCCTGCAAATGAACTTAATTTGGATAAATGAAATGGAATAATGAATGAATAACAACAGAAAAAAAATTTAAGAAAAAATGTAAAGATTCAAAAATAATTAAACAAACTAAAGAAAAAAATCAAATGAAAAAAATCAAATCAAACCCCTCTTTTCTGTCACTGTCATCCCTGGGATGAGACTGGTGAACTCTCATGGAAAAACACAAGGTATTAGTCACAAGGAAGAACATCAGAAAACCTAATTCACAAGGTGATTTAAAGCCATTACTGTGGTGACTGTGGCTCAGTGGTAGAGTAGTTGGCTTGCAATCAGAGGGTTGTAGGTTTGATTCCAGCTTCCAAGGCACTTAACCCCCAAATTCTACATTGTCCTACCGAGCCATGTTGGGTGTCAGTGTATGAATGCAAGGGTGATTGGGTGAATGCAGCTTCAATGTAAAGTGCTTTGAGTGGTCAGTAAGACTAGAAAAGCGCTATATAAGTCCAGTCCATTTACCATTTACACCTGTTAACTAATTGCTCATAATTCAAGCAAGTCCATACCAATCTCGTCTCAATACAGCTCTTCTCTTCCATCCTCAGTTCGCCGAATCCAGTCTGCATCTGTTTTTTCTGTCAAAGATTTGTCTATCATTTGATGTGTAAACGCTCTCTCGAACACACTAACTGCTAGACCTCTGGCACAAGAAATGATACAACATCCACACACAGACCATAACTAAAGTCCAAAAGACACAAATAAAAAAGGATCCCTATTTACCAAAAACAGAATCTAACCAACCACCAAAACCACCTAGATCAGTATTTACTCCAGAATTTTTAACAAGGTTGTCCTTCATGACTCTCAGGCCTGCTGAGGCTCTGGTAACACTACCATCAGAGTCTGTGTTCCCTGGATTGTAAGCACAAACTGATCCTCTTTCTGCCTCCCTCATGTCGATGGCCAAGATACATAAACGCAGCAAAAAATAAAAGTTTATCACTTTATATTGTATCTATTTATGTCTTTTGTCTAAAGATTTTGCATTCTAATAAATGTTTGGCCTATGGTGGTTTTATTGTTAACACTGAAGTATACTGTGCGCAAATAAAGTCCAATAAATGCTGTACAATACTTGGGTGTTTTAGGACCCCTTCACCGAAACAGGAAATAAACAATCCGCGTTTACCTTAACTACAAATCATTGTGAAATTAAATGCAGTCGGATTCCTAAAGAGATCTTTTACCATCGTAACTAGCTCAAGACAGATACTGTATTGCTCTAAAGCCTTTTTAAACTTAAGATTTGACAAACCGCTGACACAGAGCTGGGAAATTACGCTGAATTTGACCTAGTTTTATCTATATATTTTTTCTATTTTTTCCAGAAGCACGGATCTATGAAAGATGACAGAAATGTTGAAGAGCCATGAGAAATAAAATGAAATTGAACAAGAATGACTGGAATTGTTATTTTTCATTTCTTCCTCTTATTGTAGGCTATAGGCCTACTGTAAATATAAATGTGTTACGAGGCGGATACGTTCAAAATTTACTGTCTTACAGCTCAGAGGAAACCGATGAGACCCCAGTAGGCTACTCATCGGTTTCACAGGAAAAGGGTTGAAACTTATTCAAATTGAGAGAATATTTAGAGAATTATTTAGAAAATAAAGTTGCGATATTGAAAGACTGAAATGCTTAAACTGCTGTTTCCGTGTCTGCGGAATTCTTCTTGTAATCCCTTCAAACATCATTTCTTATTGTTATTTTCTAAGTCACCTTAATAGTCTACTAAATCAGAATTATATATATACAGTATATATAGGCCCACTACAGAATCATAAGCGTTCGTATAAACGGACTGTCGCAAGTTAATCTGGAGTTTTCTCTCAAAGTGCAGAGCTGTAGGTCATTATAAATAGAGCTAAGAGCGTGACAGAGCAGATACCCTAGTGGTTAAATAGCTGCAAAATAAATTTCACCGGAGTATCCTAGTTCGAGAACGGATCTCATTTTTTGACAACTTTATTTTTTTAATGTAAAGTTTGACTGTTTTATGGGCTGGAAAATTCTCAAATGTCAGTTAGACGGTATAGAACAGCAGATGCAAGAAGCCATGGAGGGGTTTGAAAATCGTTTACGGCGGCTCGAAAGCCCTCCAGCTCAACCGGAGCCTATTCTTGCCACACGAGGTGTCAGACGTCACCTCATCTTTGGGAAAGACGAGGACCCTCGGGCCACCACCCCAGCACCAACTACCGCGTCCACACCAGATCCAGACCCTCAGCCCCACCCCAGTCCAAGCAAGTCCAAAGACACCGGCTCCAACGACCCCCATCGCGGACGTGATGCTGAGACCCCTTTCAGCTGAGCTGGAGGAGTAATTCTTCAGACTTTCTTTTCAAGGGGGACAGCACCGGCCGGATATCTACGCATCAAATCTTTTCATGGCTGTTACGCCGTTTGATGAGTACAAGCGCTGGGCTAGAAAGGTTAATTGGAGTGGCTCCAATGGGAAATTGTCACTGCCACAGAACTTAAAAAGGAGCATACACACCCACACAACCCAATGCTTCCCAGACCTGTCTGTAGACCAGTGGCAACGTATCCGCAGAAGAATCAATGGGAGGTTGAGGAGCCCCCGTAAAGCAGACCCAGAACAACAGTGCCTTGGCTTTACCTAAGTGGAGCAAAAATGGACACACTTGAGTCTCTTTTTTTATTATCCTTTTAGGCTAGGCTGTTCACCTTATTTCCTTAATTCCTTATTTCACAGACTAATAATTTCGTTCATTTTCAATTGGATACTGATTCTTTCAAGGTTTTTTTGGTTTAATTCGTGGAATTCAGACATTTTCTCCACATTGTTATTGACTGCGGATGGCACTTGATGGCACAGAGTTTAATTCAAGAGCTGTAGTTCAACTTTGCAGGTCCCTCAATGTCCTCAATCTGAGGTTGGACCCATATGATGTGGCTGAGGAAGAGGGTCTGCTCGACCACACGCATCCCCCTGTGCTCTCTGGATCCCCAATCAGCAGGAGCAGCTCCTCAAAAACAGTCTTCTCCTTGGCAAGCTTCCTGTAGGTGGAGCGCTGGAAGGTGCCGGACAGTTCTGGACAGCTGTTAATGAAAAGAGTTAATGGGGGGGGTTGGATGTTGGTGCAAAAAATAATTTGTTGTTCCTATTAAACAAAGAAATTATTCAACAGGAATAAATAAACAAGATTCAAGTATGCTCTGTTCGTGCTTACAATTCTCTTCATTTGCAGAACTGTCAACACTTAAATGTTGAAGTGACAGATTTTGCTGTGCCTGACCGCTGGAAGCATGGTGGTGACCAGGAGGGTTCCTGACCTTCTGGAGAGACATTTCTCCCTGCATTAAATCAAACTAAAAAACATGTAGATATAAAATGATGCATATTTATTTGGATAAGTTTTGCAATTTTTTAATAAGTATAAAAATGAAATAAAACATAACTTTGTGAAAAAAATGTTTTGAAATAAAAACCACTTGAAATAAAATAGGCTGAAGAGTGCAAGGAAACTCGAGAAGCTTTGCTCCGTTTGAATGAATGGGAACCTATCCAAGATGGCTGCCGTGCTTCAACATCAGCAGCGTCAGTCAATAGTCTTAAACAGTTTAAAACAATTAAATGGCTTAATGAAATTGCTGCCGAATTGTAAAAGACCCTTCATACATTCTTATAAGCAAATCAGTTCATGGTTATTCGTTTTAGATAGTTTTAAAAGTTAGGTTATATTTGATTATGCTTTCTAACAAAATCAGACATATTTAATGGCATATTAATAAAAATATGAATGATTGAATTTTATGTTTTAATAAAAACAACACGTTTGATTGTTGATTTAAATTTATTTAACTCTTTCTCACTGGATTTATGGAGCCAAAACACTTGAAAAATAGCTTTTTTACACAGCTTCTTGCATGTGCTGGCACTCTGTAACTCCACTGTAGTTAATTTGTATTTTAATATGTAAATAGTTATAATTGTTATTATGTTGGTTTGAAGATAATGAAGACAGTCCTTTGTTAAATTATTGCAACATACATTACTTATTTTTAAACAATTCTAGTTTCTATTTTTTACTTACATTTTTTCTTTTAGGTTCACTGACAAAATTATCAGTATGTCTGAGAAATAAGGGATTATTCTGGTGGATGAATGAAGTTCAGTCGTGTGTTAAACTACTGCAAGACGTTTCTTGTTTTTTGTAATTCAAGTTTGCATTTTTGTTGACATATAGGCTATGCTCTTTTTTTAGTGCTTTAAAATATAACTGAATTGAAGCTCTGCACAACAGAGCCAAAGAACAATGTGATCAGTTGAAAGACTGTAAAGACTGAAGTATTGTAAGGTTCACTTGTATGTTAATGCCCTTTATATTGGAGGCAATTTCCCTACCACCATAACTTTTCCTGCAGGTTACAGGTTACAACCTGATAAACATGTGTTTTATAAACATTAGTTTCAAACTTATTGTTTTCCATTTCAGAATGCCACCAACAACCGAACCCCATGAGTTTCCAGAAAAGGCTCAGCGATGGGATTACCCCATCTTACTTGCAATGTTTGGTGTACCAGTAGAGTAGAATACATATTAAATAAGAAGAAACCCCTAGCTCTTGTAGCTTTCTAAACAACTTCAAAATATCAGTGCCATGTTAACTTTTGAAGCAAAAACTGAGATATTGTGGACAACCAAAAGAATGGTACGCACACTGTTCCCCATGACTGATACATATCACTGTATATGTAATATTGCCTCTGGTCCAGCTCCGACAGAAGATGTAATGTCCCTTCTTCTTGTATACTTCTAGAAGTTTGTTTCTGAAAATATGATTTAAACTCTGACAACAAACACAAGTCAAAGTTCAACAACTATCTGCATTTTCAAGGTTGCAAGGTTCTCAGTCATCCAGGTCATCGTACTCAAAAGGGTTAAAAGCAGGCAACTGTACTTTTTTTCTTCAAGAAACCAAAAAAGTCCAGTTGCCTGCATTTAAACCCTTTTGAGAAAACCCTGCAAACATTTTTGCATGAAGAAGTTGAGTCGGTCTTTAACATGTAACAAAGTCAAACTGCGCTCAAGACACCTCAGACGTCACTATGGATCTGTTAAGATCAATTACTTCTGAGACAGTTAATAACTAATCTTTAACATCTGATCTCAGAATCTGTAACTTTATGATGGTGATTCAAATAATCTAATATTGTTACAAAGACAAACATTTCAATGCAAACATCCCCTACTACAAATCTGGATAATTTATTGCTCAACTCTGTGAGTAAATAGTGTGCTGAACATCACACTGATTTTTAATATTAATGTGGATGGAGATCAATTCTAATTCGCAGGGAAAACGCTAGTGTGGACGGAGATAGTTTTCATTTTAACTCTCCGTTTCTACACGAAAACGCAGTAGTGTTGACGGGGCCTTATACTTGCACATATTGGCTCATAGTTCGCCTGGAAGAGCACTGAGAGGCCTCCAGTCAGATAGATTCCCAAAAACGTAATTTTCTCATTATCCCAGTTTAAATTAGCATAAAACAGGAAATGATTCAACTACAGAACTGCATATGGTGCAAAAACAGGAAAAAGACGGTCTACTTAGGTGCCAGAAAAACAGGAAACCGTGAACTTTTGCCGTCTTTTATCCTATGTGTTAGTTTACCAACACAAGGTTGTTAAACTTGAGTTGACCTTTTTTGTCTGCATTAAGACAGAAATGACTTCTTGCGCTAGTAGATTTGGGCTTTGAATAGTTATAAATAATTGCTGAGGGAAATTAATAATAAGATTAATGTCAAAGTTATCAAGTTTGGGGCAACATCCTGAGAACCAGGAAAATAATAATCCAATGGTTCAGTCTCAGTTAATGTTTAATATTACCTGTCTGATAAGGCTGAGGTAATTAAACAATATATGAGGAAATTACTTCTTGAACGTTCATTGAAGAGTAAGTTACTATATATGTAAGCTATGTGGAATAATAAACAACTTTTTAAAATACAAGTTTATTAACAAAGTAATTAGGGCCGGAACTTTAACGCGTTAATTAAGATTAATTACACAAAAATAACGAAAATAATTTTTTTAATGCATTTATATTTATCACCGCAGCCTTCCAGTGCTCGTGGGCAGAAAAGTGCGCAGATCCTGTTTCATGTCCGCTAAGCCGCGTGCTGTCATTCCTCCAGCAGCTGATGGACAGAAATTTAGCTTTCACTACAGTTAAAATTTATGCTGCAGCTATTTCTTCCTGTCGTGAAGGTTTTGGTGACAGGACGCTCTTATCTGCTCTGTCCCGTGCGTGCGCTCTCGTGTTACGTAGCGCACACGGCTGCACTGTGCTGCTTCCAGCGTGCATTATAGAGGAAACTGCAAGAAGCCTCTGTTAATTCAGTGCCTGTCTCACTGGTGATGTGACGCGATTTCACAAGCTTGTATTTCCTCCAGAGAATCTCAGAACTCATTCCACGAGAGGGATTTCTTCCTTCACAGCTCTGCATGGAGGGACGATTGTGGTGCGCTGCAGCTTCCTGGTCATCACTGTGTTACTTTATCTATTTCCATCTGAGATACATCCATACATCCATCATTCATTCTCTTATCGGTGTTCTGACAGAATTATGTCTTTTTATTTTTTCTGATAATTTAAACTTATGCATTCAGTCATTATTCATACTAAAAATCCATGTGAAGACTAGGTCAACTATTAATGTGCTATTAAAATGCGATTAATTTCGATTAATTAATTACAAAGCCTGTAATTAATTAGATTAAAAGTTTTAATCGAGTCCCGGCCCTAAAAATAATTAATTCAAAACACTTTAATCAACAAACTCACCAAGCTAGTACACAACTAAACTACTAAGTAAAACAAAGAATCAATAATAAATCTACCAAAAGTAACAGTAAAATGGACAGATATGCAAATAAGTAGATGTCACAGTTCAGTACGATTATGTAAAGTTAAAGACCAAGGCTTGTATTGAAATGTTTTGGAAGTAAAACTAAGTTAGTTTTAAACTAATTATGATTAGTTTAAAACTAATTAGCACCTTTTGATTTGTGTCAAAATCAATACACAATGCAAAGCAAATACCAAGACTTTCTTTGGGAGGAGTAATGTTTCATTTATTCATTTAGAATTAGAAATCAATAACCTTTGGAAATGTTATTCTATTTTATGGATTGGTCACCGATGGATCAGTCGCAGATCTAATTTAGTATTTTGACATACAAATAAGTTGGTTTTTAAAGACAACTTATATGATAAGTTTTTGGTGTTTAAACAATCTATTTTAAAGCAAATACGTATTTTGAATACAATATATGACAATTCTTATTAGTTATTAACGCTGGGATTCTGCTAAAAAGCAGGTTGCACTAATCAAATTGATCATGCAAGGTAATTTATTTAGTGCAGCTTATAGTCGGCATGTTTTAGCATAGCACCAAAGAACAAAAGAAAACAAACTCCAGTAGGGCAGAGTTATTCATTTTTTACACGATTTAAAAAACAGATGTGTTGAGATTCAATACTCAAGCAGAAATATAGATAGTATGGTTTAAAAGACTTCTATTGAAGCTGAAGTATCAAGCAAAGTGTTTTACTCAAGTAAAAGAAAAAAAAGTACTGAATTCAAAACTACTTCAAGTATAAAAGGAAAAGTTGTGTTTCTTATGCCATTAAAGACTAAAGCTTAAGCTGCACCACAGCACTACCACACCTCCCCCAAAAACAGTTTTGCTGAAGTTCCATAATGACTATAATGTTATATAAAAATCTTAAAATTAGAAAATTAGGGATATGTTAGGCTCCAATGGACTGGCGACCTGTCAAGGGTGTACTCCGCTTCTCGCCCGTTGACAGCTCGAGATAGGCACCAGCCCCCCCACGGCCCCTTAAGGATTAAGCGGTTCAGAAAATGGATGGATGGATGGATGGGATATGTGGCATATGTGAATAAAAATAAATGCATTTTAGTGTATTGCAAATATATCAAATAACTATATGTGGACTGCTGAACGTAAATACATGTTTCATGGAGCAGAAGATATGATGACTAGTTACCTATTTGTAATGATGTATTTGCCTGAGTTGCTACCATGGGCATCTTTGAACTTGGCAACATATGTCTGCTTCATCCCGACTGGACTGTGAAGTGGTTTGTGTCATGGCCAGATAGAGATCAGCTACACTAAATACATCAACTTTTGAGAATTTAAAAGCAGAAGTTTTAGTCATCCAGGTTTTTATTTCTTTAAGACATTTCCTGCAACATGTTCAAGGCTTTATAACAGAATATAATTATCTACTGTCAAATGCAGCACTGAGATCTAACAAGATAAGAACTGAGGCCATGAGGCTATCATTAAAGCATAACTAAACCCCAAAACAACTTTTTTTCTTATAAACTGTAACTGGGTCTTTACCAATACACTCTTTCAGTTTCAGGGCATTTTTTTTCATTTTCTTGTAAACTTGTTAAATTCCATATTTTTTGGTCTAAAAATGTCTTATTGATGGTAATCTTGCGGTACTGCATTTGAATTTTGTGATTGGCTGATAGTGGTACATCTTTTCCACTGTCTACGTCATAACCATGGCCTCACAGAGATGCCCTCCCTTTCTCAAACCCACTTGCCCCGACCCGCCCCGTCTTGAAATTGCTCATCTTGTGTGCTATAGTCTATGGTGCTACGTGTGCACACAGCAGCATGTCGAGAGAAACAGAGGATGCTTTAATCTGCACATTGCACTTTGGAGGACCACAACGTCAAAGTGGTTTAAAGCCATAAGTTATAACAGCTGAGGTAGTTCCCTCCGAAGCTACTTAGCATCGATGCTAGCACTAGGCTCTCTGTGCTTGTTTGCTGCTATACGTGCTGCTGGTTTCAGGCAGCGCTTACTCAGCGCCCTGAGCCAACTGATACGTCATTTGGCCGCTACGCTCCATAAAACCTCTCTTTACCTATTGTGGATGGCAGAGAAGAGACCTCATTTCTCCCTTTACCATAGGTAAATAGAGACTTTACGGAGCTCGGAGGCTGCATGCCATAAGTTCAGCCGTGACTGTGTTCCAGACCATACCCCCGCGTTCCCCCTTCGCACTCATCCTCCACACTTGGCCGTGCCCCTCCATGTCTCCTGGTTCTGCCCACTTTGGTAGAGTTTTTCAAGTGGTGTCTGGGGGCGGGATGATACTTTTTCATGGGGTTCAGTTACTCTTTAATAACGTTCAACAGTGCTGTTTCAGTGCTATGATCAGCACTTGTTACTATTTAGATGCTCACAAACTTGCTTAGCAACTCTTTTCTCAAGGATTTTAGAGAAAAAAAAGGAAGGTTAGAGAATGGAATTAACTAAGTCATCTTGATCGAGGGAGAGTTACTTAAATAAAGGTTTAATTACAGCTACATTAAATTCCTGTGGTACTTATTCATTTACTAAGGATCGATTCATGAAACCTAAAATGGGGATAGTAACCAGAGAGGGCACTGTATAAGAGAAGAAGGCCATAGCTGCAGGAGATGTGACCTGTTTGGTTGTGACTGCAGAGAAGAAAACCGGTTTGGGTGTAGCTGCAGCAGAGAAAAAATGGTTGGCTGTGGCTGCAGAGGAGGAGACACATTTGGTTGTGGCCGAAGAGGAGAAGACTCTAGCTGCAGAGGAGGAGACCTGTTTGTTTGTGCTGCAGAGGAGAATACGTGTTTGGTTGTGGCTGCAAAGGAGAAGGCTGTTGCTGCAGAGGAGGAGACCTGTTTGTTTGTGCTGCAGAGGAGAATACATGTTTGGTTGTGGCTGCAAAGGAGAAGGCTGTTTCTGCAGAGGGGAATACCTGGTTGGTGTGGCTGCAGAGGAGAAGGCCATAGCCTCAGAAGAGGATACCTGTTTAATTGTTGCTGCAGAAGGCTGTAGCTGCAGAAGAGATGACCAGCTTGGTTTCAGCTACAGATGAGGTGACCTGTTTGGTTGTAGCTGCAGAGGAGGTGACCAGTTTGGTAGTAGATGAGATGACCTTTTGTGGCTGCAGAGAATAAGGCTGTAGCTGGAGATGATGTGACCTATTTGGTTGTGGTTGCAGAGGAGGAGACCTGTTAATTTGGGCAGCAGGGTTAAAAAAACAGTTTGGTTGTAGCTGCATAGGAGAAGGCTGTAGCTGCAGAAGAGGCTTGTTGGGTTGTGGCTACAGAGGAAAAAGCTGTAGCTGCAGAAGAGACCTGTTTCATTAATGGCGCAGAAGAGAAGGCTGTAGCTGCAGAGGAGATGACGAGTTTGGTTGTAGCTACAGATGAGCTGACCTGTTTGGTTGTGGCTGCAGATGCGAAGGCTGCAGCTGCAGAAGAGGAGGCCTGTTTCGTTAAGGCTGCAGAAGAGAAGGCTGTAGCTGCAGAGGAGGTGACCAGTTTGGGTGTAGCTACTTATGAGGTGACCTGTTTGGTTGTGGCCGCAGAGAAGGAGGCTGTAGCTTAAGAAGATGCAACCTTTTTGGTTGTGGCTGCAGAGGAGGATACATGTTAGGTTGTGCCTTCCGAGGAGAAGGCTATATATGTACAGGAAGCTTTTGTTGAAGAGGAGTGAAATAGATGATGTGCCTTTGATGACCCTCTAGCTGGTCTTCAGCCTGGAGTTTTAGCTAAAGTAGATGGAACTTCACGGGGGGGAGAAACTGTTTGAGTTGGTCTTTTAATCCTGTTTGCCGGTTGCCTCTCCTTTTTGTTTTTCAGCAGTGACTGATAGTTCTGATATGCCAAAAGGCATTACTTCTCATAGGCTGATCTATTGTCATGATTAAAGCTGTCCACATTTTAGCCTTCAAAGTGGACTTTATAATGGCAAGGCCCTCATATGTCTCAATGTTCAATGAGTATCTATCTGACTCAAAAATAATAATAATAATAATAATAATAATAATAATAATAATAATAATAATAATAATACTGCATCAAACTTATATAGTGCTTTTCTGGACACTCAAAGAAGCTTTACAAATTTAATTATTAATTCACTCTCACATTCACACACTGGTGGAAGCAAGCTACAATTGTTGCCACAGTTTCCCTGGGGCAGACTGACAAAAGCGAGGCTGCCATTTCGCGCCATCGGCCCCTCTGGCTAACACCAGTAGGCGGTAGGTGAAGTGTCTTGCCCAAAGACACAACGACTGAGACAGATGGATCTGGGGGCTCGAACCAGCAACCCTCAGATTGCAAGGCAACCCTCTGAACCCCCTGAGCCAAAAGAAAAGGTAACCATCAGATTGATGGAGATTGACCTCTTCAACTAGAGGTTCTGTGAAGATGCTTAGTAGAGCTTTCAAAAGTTTGATAAAAATAGGAAAACCTATTTATACATATACATCTAATGTCACGTTTTCTGATGTCAACTGATGGAACGAAATTTGGTAGAGCCATATCCAAGGATATCGAAAGCTGTTCCGACAGACTCATCCTGTATTAGAGATGGACTGAGTGCTGCCAGTGATGGCAACGTTCTGTTATTCAGTGAGAGCTTTTTGAGCAGAAATTCTGCAGCTTTCATATGAATGAACACGTGTTTTTATTTCACTCACGGATATGATCAGTGAACGATGCTGAATTGGTTACAGTCGTTGTGGCTCCTGGTAATGTGCTGGTATGTTTTAGAGTTCAGACTGCAGTTGCATAATCGACACAATTGTCTAAATCGTGTCATACAAGGGTCTTTTTTCAACTTGTGGCATACAATAACCAAGTAACACAAAAACAGGCTTCAGGCTCTGGCAGTTACTTGCACCTACTTACCAGCAGCTTCCAGTCTTGTCCTCTGAACTCTAGCCATGCCATCACAATTTTTTCTAATCCCCCTCTCCAGTGAAAACATATTTCCAGGTCTGACAAATCCATCCTCCAGATTCCTACGGCCCATTCGGTTTTAACCAGTAAACCACATATACGCTGAAGCTTGCTTCCAGCACTGTACAGGCAGTCACTTTATCACTCTGCTTGCTATAGCACACTTTAATGTTAGTATTTGGCCGAGACAACGCAAGCTTCACTTCTGGTTGGCTGCAATCTACATCTAATACATTGAGGTTTTAGATGACCTCGTGCCCAAACCGGAAATCCGGCATCCAGCAGGAGCCTTTTAAGACCTGTTCGATCCATTAAAATGATATTAGACAGTCTAAAAAAAAGCATTCACCAGAAGGTCAAGTCCAACTGACCTCTATTTGAAGAAAGAGAAGACACTCAGTGAGGCAGTAAGTTACTGAGGCAAAATTTCATTACTCAGATAAGCATGAAAGAAAAAACCTTGGAAATAATGCAGGAATGAACAGTTAGTCACTACTTGGATAATATGATCTTGATTCTTTCACGTTTCCAAGACTAATCTTCAAAAAAAGACTAGATTCAGCTTTTTATAGAAACTGTCATCTCTAATACTACCCCACATTTTTACATTATTTTCAACAGCAAAAAAACTTTATTACTATATTTGGGTCAATGTGATAGTTATATACAGTACAAAAATTTTAGGCAGGTGTGAAAAAAATGCTGTAAACAAAGTATGCTTTCAAAAATCATTTATTTCCATCTATCCAGAAGATAACGGATGCATCATTTTCTGCTTATCCAGAGTCAGGTCGCAGGGGCAGCAGATTGAGCAAAGAGAACAAGACCTCCCTCTCCCCAGCCACTCTGGTCAGCTCCAGGCCAGCTAAAAGACATAGTCCCTCCAGCGTGCTCTGGACCTACTCCCGGTAGCACGTACCCAGAACACCTCACCAGGAGGCCAATGATATATAATAGTTCTCTTTGTTACTACAACAGAGAGCTCCAACTAAAGCCTTAACTACTTCCTCTAACTTGAAATAATCAATGTTATTAGTGTGTCCCATTTATTTTCATAAAGCAGCAAATTGTAGACAATGAAATATGGTAAATTTAAATCAAATCAATATTTGATGTGAACACTCTTTGCCTTCAAAATAGAATAAATTCCATTGATTCTTGCATTTTTGTTTTAGATTCTGTCCCTGACAGTTGAAGAGTATCTTTGATATAAATCTCAGACCTCTACATACTTTGTAATTGGGATAACGTCAAAAATCAGCTGTGTATCAAATACTTGTTTCCCCCACTGTATTTATTGGATGGAAAACCTGCCAATCACTGAAATTGTATCAATCCAATGAGTCATTGGATTAACACAGTCATTGTATTGTATGTGTACTCGTGCATACTCTGCTCAAGTATGCACATGGTTTTGTGCAGCTTGGACTTGGAGGTACGGGGTTTTTGGCTGCAACTCATATAAAAAACACTACTGGGCAGACTCCTCTGGACAGTAGATGGGTGCAACTGGGTCCCACTAATATGCCAGTTTTGAGCTGAAGCCACTGCTGGACAGCTTCTGATTTTGAGGGGTAATATGTGCCTTTCATCTGCTGAACTAAGTTTTCATGGCTGAATACGATCCTTAACCCGTTTGTGCTTCTTCAAAACAGCTTGAAAAGCACATCTTGAACCCCCAGTCTGCTTTGACATCTTTGTCTGGGGGAGACCTTGCTGATGCAGTATAACTACCTTGTGTTTCTTGTTGCTGTGCTCAATCTTGCAATGTAATTAAACAATCTTCCAGAACAGGGCTGTACAGTGCGAGCATGTCGTCGCATATGCGACTAAAAATATGTTAGTGCGAGTAGAAAAAATAAAATGGGCGCACACGTGCGAGTGCTGATTTCAAACCTTTCATTCGCATCTTGCTCCATACAATACACACCAAAGTAGAGTAAAATGTTTGCGCACCTGTATAGGCTACAAATAATTGATAAGTCCCCCTTTGCATGTGCGCAACCTGTAAACAAGTATGGCGTTGCCGCGTCTGAGAGCGTAAATGAAGTTTTCGTTCCGAAGTCAAAGTCCTCATCCGTTGAATGGAACTGGTTTGGTTTTTTACTAGACGACAAAGAGCAAACAAACAATATTTTCAATGTTTGCAAGGAGAGCGTCAAGGCAAGTGATCGCAACACCTTAAACTTGTTTACTCACATCCCAAACAATACAATGAGTCGTCTGGAAGCTAAAGGTATAAAGCCGACTGCAGCAGCAGTGGCTAGCGCTTTTTCTTCTTGATTCAGCAAGCGCTAGAAAAAATAATCATAAAACGTACCCCCTACGACACAGACGGCAAACTATCCGTTCAGTTGCTCAGCTGCCTTTTCCCCCCAAACACCTCCAAGCCACGCATGTACGCTGAATGCACAGAGAGTTGCAGGGAATATTAACAATATGTTTGGATGGATGGAAGAGCAATTAGAACTGCTTACATTACAGTCTACCTTCATTATTTTATGTACAGCAGCACTTTCTATACCGTTGTGTTTTTACACTACATTGTTATCACTAACGTTTTTATTAGGCAGCTTTATGTGTGCCTGTTTATAATATCAGCATTCTGCAAAAACCATTTGAACCAGTTAAAGCTGCATTTACCCTGTTGAATGAGGATTATTAATTGCCGTATTATAGATTGTCACAATATATCTTGCACATATTTGCAGCTGCATATTAGTCTTTCATTTTAAAATATTATATTTTATTCTATTTTCTGAATATCATATTTTAAAACTAAAGTCAGTTCATGTTTGCTTTCTGTTTTCTTAGACAAGTCAAGATTAAAATTTTATATAATACATTTAAATAAATGTATGATTTAGATGTATTTTTCATCGAGGTTATTTGAAAAATTAAATATATTTATATAATATATTAATATTATATTATTAATTATATAATTAATTAATAATTAATTATATAATATATTATATAATATTTATAAAATATAATATACTGTATATACATACAGTGTATATATAGTTTCATTCAGAACTTTCTGTGCATTTCTATGATGTTTGGTATGGGAAAGACGTTTCAGTATTTAAGCCCTGATTTGGTTATCCCTATTTTGAATTAATTTATTTATTTAATGTTCCTCTTCTTCAATGTGTAATTTAAGATTTATTGGTGATCATTTAAAAACAAACGTGATAAAATCGAAATCGTGAAATTCTATTTTTGACTGAAGATTTTGGTCACTCAAAACTTCAAGGACAAGTCCTACAGTGGGTTAGGGAGGATTACAAGGTAAGCAAACACTGCTGAGTGTTTGTATGCTGCAGTGCCCTCCTATTATTGGTGGTTATAGATGAGATAAGGAAGGCCTATCTTGATCCCCCTAGAACATACTGGAGTTGGTGCAGCTGATGCTGGTGCTGCCCATTTCAGCTGCCCAATGCGAGAGGGGCTTCTCTGCACAGAACCGCATAAAAAGCTCCAAAAGAAGCAGCCTTGCGGTCTCCACCACTGAAGACCTCATGAGGATCACCTTGGAGGGGCCAAATCTAGAGGATTATGATCCAAGTCCTGCCTTGGACCGTTGGATGAATTCAGCAAAACGTGCCAGGCGACCTGACAAAAAAAAAAATTGGGACAGGGATGTTCTGTGTATTTAATTTAATGTGATTTAATAATAAAATTGTTATTTAAGAAATTTCATATTCCTCCTAAAAAAATTTTCTGTGCTCCTCGTGAAAAAGCTAAGCGTACAGCCCTGCACAACCTTAACTTGGTCACAGAGTTTGGCTATTCCTCACCCAGTTTTTTAGCCTCCTATATGTTTGTGTTCAGTTAATGATTGTTTCAACCTACATGTTACATTGATGATTATTAGCATAGTTGGTATAACTGGTTGATAATATGCCTTCTCTGTAATCCTACAAAATTGCTGAATTTGTACCTATAAAAATTTATATTTGTTTGAAGGCAAAAGGTAGTAACACCAAATATGGATTTACTTTAGGTTTTTATTTTAATATTAATTTAAAATAGCTAAAGAACAATCATTATTTACATTTCTGATAGCATTCACACCTGCCTAATATGTTTGCTCAGTACTGTATATAGAATTGGTTTCCAGGCTAATGGCTTTAATAGTCATAGGCTTAGGCTGTCATAGTTTAAACAACTATGACAGTCTAAAATAAAAGCCTTTTCTTGAATCGATGTTAATTTCTCTTTATAAATATGCCATAATATAAATATGAGTAAAGATTTTAAATATAACTTTAAAAGCAGAAGTCTTGATAGGTAGTAGGGTTGTTTTAATGTCAGGGAAAATTTTGGAGTAAGAGCAGTACAACACATAGCAGTGAAAAAAAAAATTTACGCTCCTAAATTTGAAAATCTATGCTCTTGCATTTTGATAAAGGAACAGCTCCCAGACAAGACTACAACAAAAAAATGATTGCTAACTGATTGCAAAGATCGTGAATTAAAGTAAATAAGTATTGCATTTTTTAGATGCTTCAGCACACCTGATCTCATTGGAAGGCTGATTAACAGGCTTTTGCTAAACAACAATAATCTAAGTGTGGTATGTAAAAGTAGTGATACATCTAAATCATACAGGTCAGTTTGTCTTGAGGACCAGGGTAGGGAAACACAAGCTTAACCTACAGGAAGGTTAGATAATTTCCAAATTTATTATAAGATTATTTTTGTCTTTCTCTAATGAGTCTTTTGGGATAAATTAATATCCACCAAGTTTAACTCTATTAACTAATTATACATTTCTTGTATTAACAATATGCAGCTTATAACACCACCCAATCTAAACTCATAAGTGGCTGTATAATTTGTTTTTACTGCTGTGGATATTATCCCTGCCACACAATGGTATTTAAATAAAATGACCACTGGCACAAGTGTCCTTTCTATAACAGAAATCTTTAAGTTTACATCTTCTTTTACAATGGCAGACTCAAGGTTCCAGTTTTCCTCCTTGGATTCTTTTTTTTAACCACATATTTTTTAATAATGAACCATGAGGTTTTATTTTGATCTGCAATTCACCTAAAACGTTTAAATTAATCAGTTTATGTTAAAATAATCAACATTATTAGTGTATTCAGAATTCTTTCATATCTTTTTTTTTCTCAAGCATTTAAGTCAAATCTATATATTTGATATTTTGCTATGATGGGTTATGTCATTGTTGCTACTATTTTTGTTTCACTATTCTAGTTTCAGTATTTTTCTACCCCCTACTTTTTAAAATATATTATTATATTGTTATTTATTATTCATAATCATATCTCTGAATATTAAAGATGCATTCAAACACACTGTCAAGCAATGTTAACATTCTTATATTTGTAAAAGGCTTGTTTGAGAGCTATTTTATTTTCCTGAGTTACAGTGTACGGTATTTACGTCCTATTTTTTTGTTTTTTAATGTTTATTATTATTTTTGGAAGCCTTATGATTTTGATTCATGCAAGAAAATGTCTTTGATCCCTTTATACAAACCTTTTCAGTGGGCTAACAACATGAGCAATAAAAAGTCAGTAAGGAGTTTCCCTACCAATTATGTATATACAAATCTGTAGTTCTGCTGTGATGTCCCATGGCTATAGTCAGACTGATAGACTAACACAAAGAATCTTAACAGTGACGTACATAGATCAACATCACTAAACTTCTTTTACGCTTGAAAAATCTTTAAAAGACTTGGAGCCAACATGGGCTTCTTTTGTTCATTCCTTATGTTACACATTGGCACTCTGATTTCTATGGGTCACTCCAGGCCAAAAGTGCTTGTTTCCTCCACGGCGATGAGTAGTTTCTCATACAGTGTGGTGTACGACGGGTATGGGGGAAGGTCAAGGCGGTTAAAACAGCTGTGAGCCCTGGGAGACAAGGGGAAAGACAAATGGGATGTTAGAGAGCTAGGATGGTTAGGCTTTCTTTCATAAAAAAGGAACCCTACATGATGAATCATGATTATCAATCCTGCATTTGTATAGCGCTTTACTCAGTCCCTAAGACCCCACAGCGCTTCACTACATTCAGTCATTCACACATTCATACACTGATGATGGCAAGCAATGAAGTAATTACTGAAATTACTGAAAAGGGTTTTGGTTGAAGTTAAATACTAATCTAAAGCCAAATTACAACTTAAAGTCCCAAGTATATACAGTGTTTTTTTAAGGTTGGCAATATGACAACAAATTAATTTGTATCAGTTATTTACAAAGTAGATCCACGGTAGTCACACATAATTTCATCAACAGATTGGGGTTAAATCGATCAATCAAAAATATCACAGGGAGTGTATATGTGATTTAGTGCTAATGCTACATAACTACTTATTACATTAGATTTAAACTTTATTTGAATGTGTTTAAGTATGTAGAGTTTTTTTTAAGGTTTCATCCAGATTATTCCATACTGACTGAGACACATCTGTCTTTCATGTTTGCTCTAAATTTACTTTTCTGATAAACATGGGTTCCTCTTAGATTATAGCCAGTCTCTCAGAGTTTAAACATTTCCTGAACACATCCAGGGAGTTTGTGGTTATGGACCTCATCCGTGCTGAGATCAGCTTAATATTTTAATTAAAAAAATTTTGATATGATAAATCAGTTAATTTTGATATTTTAGATTTGATGAACAAAGGATTTGTTGGAGCATATTAAATTCTCTCAAATCTCTCAATGGTTTACCTCCTGCTTATTTATCTCAACTAATCTGGCCTTACATTCCGACACGATCCTTTAGATCAGCTGATGGCATGTTCTGCTTGTCCCTACCACCTGCTTGTAAGTCATGTGGCGACCTTTTCTGTTTGTGCACTGCAGCTTTGGAACCATATGCCCCTACCGATCAGACTATCCCCTTCCCTCATGCTTTTTAAGTCTCTTTTAAAAACGGAACCTAAATTATTTCCTCTTTTATTGCCTGTCTTTTTTTTACTTATTAAATTTTTTTTATTGTAGAGTGTTTTTGTGCAGCACTTTAGTCGGCTCTCATGGTGTGTGTAAATGTGCTATATAAATAAACGTGTTTAAAAATAAAATATCTTGTTATGTTGATGCATTTATAAGTTTCATTCTGCTACTCTGTGTCTAGATAAGATATTGCTGTTCTGATTTGATACATGTACTGCAAGAAGCTAGTTATCTCATATGACACATGCCGTGTTGTCTCATGACAAATCTTGTAATTACCTGCTGACATATCCCATGTTGTTCTGTGACTGGTCTTGTGATTATCCTCTGATGCATAGAAGAGAGTGTTTGTTATCTTCCCATAAGTGCTGAAACGGCTACTACCCTGCATGATGTGTTTTGTTCTCCCAGAGCTGACTAATGAATCAGTCAGAAGCTCATCCAATAGGGTGTGGCATATCACTATATATACCCATACATCTGTGCTGAAGCTTCAGAGCTCCCTATGGACTCACCATACAGCATGTAAAATAAACTTATGTACGAAGACCGCTGACACTTTGTTTCATCCTCATCCGAGGCCTCTCAGACACACAATCTTTTCCACCACAACTACATGTTCTTAAGGACTTGACAGATGTCATTAATGTACATGATGAATAATTTTGGCCCAAGAGCAGAGCCCTATGGGACTCTGTGAGTTATGATGTATTTTTTAAGAACTAACACTAATAATTTGTACATATTGCTGTCTCTGACTGAGATAACTAAGATTAGTTATTGCATAGCCATTTAGCCATTAGCCATGTGGCTAACATGCAACGCCTCTGAAACCATATCACTGCATTTTTGACAAAAGTAATTGATAATTAATGGTATCAAAGGCCTTACTAATATATATTAAGACACCAACTGTATTTTCTCAAATCTGAATTGTAATTGTGATTTCCTCAACCAGATCCATGACTGCCATAGAGGTTCAACTGTTTGCCCTGAAACCAAACTGCTGGTCGTTAATTATATTATATACAGTATGCTTGTTTAAAAATTAATTCATTATTTTGTCAGTCTTGCTATGATTTTTGAGAATTGGAAAAGTGAAGAAATTGGTTTGTAGTTTATAAGTTTGTCTCCACTTTTGAAAACTGGTTTTAGTTTAGGAGATTTTCATTGCCATTGGAGAGATGCCAGTAAGATAACATCGATTAAATATTGAAGGGTGTTACAATGCTGTCAATAATCTCCTTTACCTCCTTTACTATAATTTCTTTTACCAAATTCAAAATTGTCAGTGGACCTCTTACTCTTAAATGTAATTACACTATTTATAATTTCGGTATCGTCCACACCACTGATAAAAAATGAGTTTATGTTATTTTGGATATTGCTTATATCCATTTCCGTAAATTCTGATAGTGGAACAATTTCTTGGGCTAGAGTGCAGCCAGCATTGACAAAGAACTGATTAAATGCATTTGCAATTTCTGTATTTCTATCCTTGATTTTTCCATCTTTAACATAATATTTTGGATAATCTACTTTTTTAGATTTTGTTTTTAGGTATACCATTTACAACTTTCCAACTATCTTGAATATTAGCTTTCTGTTCCTCCAGTAGTTAATATTATATATTTTTTGCTTGATCTTATTATGTTGGTTAATTAGTTTTTTGTATCTTACATCTTTCTTCAGCCTCTTTAGTTTCTGATTTTAGAAATAATTTGTAATATTTTTTTTTCTTTTTGCATATATTAACTATGCCTTTAGTAATCCAGTTTGTTTTGGTTATTAGATTCTTCGACAGTATGTTTCTCAAGTGGGCAGTAAAGATGGACCTCATTCCACGTCTGCCTGAATAGCCCTGCATCCGAATTCTATAGTATGTACTACATACTACTAGTAGCTACGTTTTGCCAGTTGATCCAGTAAATACTGTGTAGCAAATGAGCGGGTAGTAGGCATGAAATTGTACGTACTCCTCCACCATTTTACCGGGATGTTTACATTATGTTACGTCACCTGTGCTCCCCTCCTCAACATAGCCGACGTCACTCTTCTTCTATGATTTTGGGGCTTCCGCTGCATTGTGGGATAGCGTAGCATACAGCAGATTTTACTGTGGCAGAAGTACACATCCAGGAACTTTATGCCTACTTTGCCAATCCATACTAGAGATTCGGATTTACTACAATCGCTCGCTTACTTATTTTTGCCTACTACGTAGTAGGTGTAGTAGGGGTATTCGGACGCAGCCTAGGTCATCCCTTAAGGCAGCCATGACTTCAGGAGTTCTACGTCTCTCCATTTTATATGGTATTGTTTGAGATAAACTTGATATATCATAGGTTTTGAGTAGCTCATGGAAAATACTTAACACTGGAAGATGTTCACTGATATCATTTATCAGTAAGCCAGCAGTTGTTTGTGTTTGAAAACTGGTAAATGTGTTGCTTTTTCGGCTGTAAATCTCGGCAGTTTGGTGATTAGTGAGAATATATTATTGCTATACATGCTCTTAGCAAACTCATTTGTTTTTCATATTGTTATGAGGGTTTAAAATATTTTTTATTAAAATCCCCACAGAGAATATGTATTTTTAGTTCAGGAGAACACGCCTTGGTTCCAAGAATCCTCTGAGGGTGTTCAGGAGAACACGTCTTGGTTTCAAGAGTCTGCAGAGGGTGTTCAGGGGAACACGCCTCGGTTCCAAGAGTCCGCCGAGGGTGTTCAGGAGAACATGCCTCGGTTCCAAGACTCCGCCGAGGATGTTTTAGACAACACACCTCGGCTCCAAGACTCCTCTGAGGGTGTTCAGGAGAACATGCCTTGGTTCCAAGACTCCGCCGAGGGTGTTCAGGAGAACACAACTCGGTTCCAAGACTCCACCGAGGGTGTTTTACACAACACGCCTCAAGTCCAGGACTCCTCCGAGGGTATTTTAGACAACATGCCTCAGCTCCAAGACTCCTTCGAGGGTGTCCAGACGGACACGTCTCCTAAGTCGATGCCTCTTTGGAGATCCTCCACGCCTCTTCGTGGGTCCCTCTTTCATCACCTGTCAAAAAAACAACCCAAGCAATGGATCAGACAGCCTTAGCTCCAGCTTCACATCAGCCAGACTCAGCTTCAAGTCAGCCGGCTTCACCTCCGGCTTCTGTTCCAGCAACAGACTAACCACATTCCAAGCTACAATGTTAAATATCGGTCCACCCTACTAAGAACTCACCGACTGCCAAGCCAAATGGTCAGCCTCTGTCGCACTCCACACCGCAAGGTTCAGCTATGCCAGACTCCACGCCGCAAGTTTCAGCTATGCCAGACTCCACTCCACAAGTTTCAGCTATGCCAGACTCCACGCCACAAGGTTCAGCTCTGCCAGACTCCACGCCACAAGGTTCAGCTCTGCCACACTCCCCGCTACAAGGTTCAGCTCTGCCACACTCCCCGCCACAAGGTTCAGCTCTGCCACACTCCACTCCACAAGGTTCAGCTCTGCCAGACTCCACGCCACAAGGTGCCGCTCAGCCAGACTTCATGCCACAAGGTTCAGCTCTGCCACACTCCACACCACAAGGCTAAGCTCTGTAACATTCCAAGCTACAAGTTTAAGTTCTGCCAATCCTCACTCCAGCACTGGCTCCAGCCTCAGCAACTCTCCAGCCTACTTCAACAGTACTCCAGCCTGCTTCAGCAGCACTCCAGCATTCTACTTCGTCGACTTCCAAGCCACAAGGTCAAGCTCGGCCAAATTCCACACCACAAGGTCGAGCACCGCCACCAGGCCCACAAGGTTCCTCGTCGCCGGCCTCCTCATCTAAATGTCCCTCGTCGCCGGCTTCCTTGTGTCAAGGTCCCTCAATGCCGGCCTCCTCGACTCAAGGTCCCTCGTCCACAGCCTCCCAGACTCAAGGTTACTCGTCGCCGGCCTCCCAGACTCAAGGTTACTCGTCGCCGGCCTCCCAGACTCAAGGTTCCTCGTCGTCGGCCTCCTTGTCTCCTGGTTCCTCGTCATCAGCCACCTCGGCTCAGGGTTCCTCGTCGCCGGCCGCCTCGTCTGCTGGATCCTCGTCGTCCGCCTCCTCGTCGTCGGCCTCCTCGGCTCAGGGTTCCTCGCTGCCAGCCACCTCGTCTGCTGGTTCCTCGTCGCCGGCCGCCTCGTCTGCTGGTTCCTCGTCACCGGCCTCCTCGTCTGTTGGTTCCTCGTCACCGGCCTCCTCGTCTGCTGGCTCGTCACCGGTCTTTTGTCGGACTTGGTTTAGTCCCTCGGTCCTGGACCCCCTCGTCCCGCCCTGTCCTCAAGTTCCTGTTGTGATCCGTCTCTGTTTTTGTCATTTTTTTTCTTCCGTGTTTGTTTCTTCCACATCTGTCTGTGTTCAGTCAATCAGTCCTAGTTGTTTTCACCTGTCGTCCTATTAGTCCTCCCTGTTTTTTCCTCTCCTGCTCCCAGGTTTTCTCCATTTCTTGATTACCCTTTCCACAGTATTTAAACTTGACAAACGGGATTTGGAAAAGAATCCAGATGATTTAAGTCCAGACTATTTAGCAAATGGATCAAGGTCTCAGTTTTCTCTTACCATTATTACTCTGGTAACACTATGCCATCCCTAGGGATGGCATAGTGTCACCCCAGTCATTTGCTTCCCATCCCCGGATGTCTCTGTCCACCTGCTCCTTCATTCTGCCATTCACAAGGGCCTTGGAACGTGGGCACGTCACTGGGGTGCGGGATGGAGTTCCATCTTCGCTACCTGGTGGCGGCCTGGGTACCAATTTTACTGTACGACTTAGACACTTACACTTGCAACATTTACATAACACACACATATGTAGGGACCTGGCGGTGGATGCGCCTCAGTGGTGCTGGTACCCACTGCTTTACTGCATTTGGACACTGAGGGTCCGGGGTGGGAGATGGGCGTCCCCGGCAGCATTCCCATGTCCCACCCCTCTGCTTTAAGTGCACATCAGAACAACACGCAACAACACCACAATCAAGTGGGGGGGAGAGAGGCTGGGGTTCTTCCCACACCCCTGTTCGTTGGACCATCAGGGGTTGGAGCCCGGGTGGTATATCAGGCCATCTGGTCGGGGACCTGGGCTGGTGGGCTACTCTTGCCGGGGTGGGGGCCTTGGCGGTCTGCTTGTCCCCGTCCTGGTGGGCAGGGGGTTCGTCTCCCGGGTGTCGGGGCAGGTTGCTCTATTGGGCTGTCTGTTCCTGGGAGTATAGAGTATGTATCGGGCATATAAATGAGTGTACAGCGTCCTTTTTCGGGTGTCCTGTGTTGGTGAGAATGTGTGCGCGTAAGAGGGAGGGTACATACAGGTGCTGGCCAGTAAATTAGAATATTGTGGCGGTCCACTAGGGGCACTCATCGCCAGATTGGCCAGGGTATGTGTCACGGTGGGATTGGTTGCACAATCAGGAAGTCTTGTATATATGGTGGTGTTTATACTTACCTTCCAGGTATTCTGGTTGTGAAGTCCAACAATAAACTGCTGGCATCTACTCCGTTCTCTCCGCGCCTCTGTCTTGCCTTCCACATTGGTGACTCTGACGTGATTTTCTTTTTCCGCTCTCAACCATGACGCTTGCCGCTGGCGATGCCGTTCTGCTTGCGCCGGTTGTTGCTCCTGCGGTTTATGCAGCTACTGTTAAGCTTCCGGAGTTTTGGCAGCACGACCCGGAGCCCTGGTTTCAGCATATTGAGGCCCAGTTCCGGCTTCGTGGAATTACTGTGGATGACACCCGCTACTACCATGTTGTCGCTGCTCTGGATGCTCAGACTACGCGTCGGGCGATGTGCGTGTTGCGGGACCCCCCGGCGGACGGTAAATATGCTGCTATTAAGGCTCTGCTTTTAAGGCTGTATCAGCTGTCGGATGCCGAGCGGGCAGACCGGCTCCTGTCCCTCAACGGTTTGGGGGATGGTAAGCCAACGGAGCTGATGGAGAACATGTTGGCGTTGCTCGGTTCGGGGGATGCCTCTTTTTTGTTTGTGCAGCTTTTCCTCCGTCAGCTGCCGCCTCCTGTACGTACTTCGCTAGCGAGCTCGCTGCGGGCTGCTACCAAGGACTACAGGGGTTTGGCGGAGGAGGCGGACCGGATTCTGCTGGCCAACCGGCCGTGCGGCGTGCATGCCCTGCTTCCTGAGCTTTCCTGGTCGGCGCCGGACGAGGTGGGCGCTGTGGCCGTGGTGACGGACCGTCGCCGGCGGGAGGACACACTTTGTTTTTACCATCGGCGGTTCGGTGCTAAGGCTAAGCGCTGCGTGCCGCCGTGTGCTTTTCTGGCTCAGGGAAACGCCAGGACCAGTGCTCAGTAGCGGCTGTGGGCTCTGGCGGGGTGGACAAGCTGCTCTTCGTCACAGATGACGTGTCTGGACGGCGTTGGTTGGTGGATTCCGGCGCCCAGAGGAGTATCCTGCCTGCGTCTGCCGTCGATGTGCTGGGGGACGGCCGGAGACCCCCGCTGAGTGCGGCTAATCAGAATCAGAATCAGAATCAGAATCAGTTTATTGGCCAAGTATGTCACATACAAGGAATTTGACTCCGGCAAACTTTTTCCTCCAGTACAGAACTTGAATAAGTGAAATAAAAAAAAATAAAAAAAAATAAAAATATGAACAAAAAATAAGTAAAAAATACAAATAAATATCAGATTGTAAATAATAAAGGATAATATATACACCAAGCCGGGGTTATATTTACAGTGAGTATGTACAGAAGTGCAGAGTTTATAGTTTATTGTTATGTGAGTGCACTCACACACTGTGACTAGACAGAGTTCGTCAGAGCGACAGCCTGGGGGAAAAAAACTGTTTTTTTGTGTCGGGTGGTTTTTGGCGTACAACGCTCTGTAACGCCGACCTGAGGGGAGGAGCCTAAACAGATTGTGGCCAGGGTGTGAGGGGTCAGTGGTGATTTTCCTGGCCCGCTTCCTGACCCTGGCCCGGAATAGGTCCTGAATGGAGGGAAGATCGGTTTCCTATGATCCTCTCTGCAGTCCTGACTGTTCTCTGCAGTCTGTCCTTGTCCTTGCCTGGTGGCGGATCCGAACCAGACAGAGATGGATGAGGTCAGGACAGACTGGACTATTGCTGTGTAGAAGATGATCAGCAGCTCCTGGGGCAGGTTGAACTTCCTGAGCTGACGCAGAAAGTACAGCCTTTGCTGGGGCCTCTTTTTCCTTATTATGTTGATGTGTGAGGTCCACTTCAGGTCCCGTGTGATGGAGGATCCTAGGAACCTGAAAGACTCCACTGTGGGGACTGGCTTGTTGAGGATCATGAGAGGAGATGTTGATGGTGGTCTCTTCCTGAAGTCCACTGTCATCTCCACAGTTTTGAGCGGGTTTAGCTCCAGGTGGTTCTGACTGCACCAGAGAACCAGCTGTTCCACTTCCCTTTCTGTACACAGACTCGTCGCCGTCGCGGATGAGTCCAATGACGGTGGTGTCATCTGCAAACTTCAGGAGTTTCACAGAAGGGTCCCTCGACGTGCAGTCAGTGGTGTAAAGGGAGAAGAGCAGTGGGGGAGAGAACACATCCCTGGGGGGGGGGCGCCGATGCTGAGGGAACGGGAGCTGGATGTGAACTTACCCAGTTTCACCTGCTGCCTCCTGTCAGTCAGGAAACTGGTAATCCACTGACAGGTGGAGGGAGGCACGGTGAGCTGGGACAGTTTTTTGGTGGAGGAGCTCTGGTACAATGGTGTTAAACGCAGAGCTGAAGTCCCACAAACAGGACCCGAGCGTAGGTACCTGCAGAGTCTAGGTGGTGCAGGATGTAGTGTAGAGCCATGTTGACGGCATCATCCACTGACCTGTTTGATCTGTAGGCGAACTGCAGGGGGTCTAGCAGGGGATCTGTGATGTCCTTCAGGTGGGTCAGTACCAGACGCTCAAAAGGATTTCATTGACCACAGATGTTAGGGCAACTGGTCTGTAGTCATTTAATCCAGTGACTGGGGACTTCTTGAGAACCGGTATGATGGGCGTGGAGCGTTTGAGGCAGGAGGGGACCTCACACAGCTCCAGGGAGTTATTGAAGATCTGGGTGAAGATGGGAGCCAGCTGGTCAGCACAGAATTTCAGAGAGGCTGGGGACACTCCCGTCTGGTCCCTGAGCCTTTTTTAATTTTTCTGTCTCTGAAATAGCTGGCGCACGTCCTGTTCGCAGATCGTCAAGGCAGGTACGTGGGTGGTTTGGGGTGAAGCTGGGTCTTTTGTGATGGAGATGGTGGGGGAGGTGGGAGGTGTGAAAGTCCTTTCAAACCTGGAAAAAGAAGTCGTTGAGGTCCTCAGCCAGGCGGGGGCTCTCCACAGGGGGGGGGGATGGTCTCCTACAGTTAGTAATGGTCTGCAGGTAGCTCCAAACTGCAGAGGGGTCGTTAGCAGAAAAAACGGTCCTTAAGCTTAGCACTGTAGTTCCTCTTTGCTGCTTTGATCCCTCTTGTCAGCTGGTTCCCTGGCCTGTTTGTACAGGTCCCGATCCCCACTCCTGTAGGCCTCCTCCTTGTCCTGGCGTAGCCGTCTCAGTTCTGCAGTGAACCACGGTTTATTGTTTTTGAATGAGCAGAAGGTGTTTGGTCTGCACACACATGTCCTCACAAAAGCTGATGTAGGATGTCACAGTGTCGGTCAGTTCATCCAGGGATGAAGCCGCTGCTTCAAAGACGCTCCCAATCAGTGCAGTCAAAGCAGGCCTGTAGCTGCATCTTTGACTCATCAGTCCATCTCCTCACAGTTCTTACTACAGGCTTAGCAGATTTCAGCTTCTGCCTGTAAGATGGGATGAGGTGGACCAGGCAGTGGTCGGAAAGAGTCCCAAAGCAGCACGGGGGGACAGAGCGATATGCATTTTTTATTGTGGTGTAGCAGTGATCTAAAGTGTTCATGTCCCTGGTGGCAGAGAGTCCGGGTGATTTTTCTCCACTTCTGTGATCTGATCGGCGAGGTGATGTAATGCCTCCGTCACACACGCCTGCGGTGGAATGTATACAGCGACCAGCACAAACGAGGCGAACTCCCGCGGTGAATAAAATGGTCTACAGTTTATGAAGAACGACTCAAGGTGAGGGCTGCATGTCTTCTTTAACACTGTGACATCTGTGCACCAACCTTCGTTAATGTAGAAGCACGTTCCACCTCCCTTTGATTTCCCAGTCAGCTCCGCGCAGCGGTCCGCTCTGAACAGCTGGAAGCCTGGCAGCTTTAGAGCGCTGTCCGGGATGAGTTCACTGGACCAGGTTTCAGTGAAGCAAAAGGCGGCAGAACGACTAAAGTCTGAGTTCTTGGATAGGAGAAGGAGCAATTCATCCATTTTGTTAGGCAGAGAGCGGACGTTCCCCAGGTGTATGGATGGGAGAGCGGTGCGTAATGGGACTACCATCCGTACGTTTGGCTCCAGGTCAGTGTCGCGGTGTCTGGACTCCGCTAAGCTGTCCCTGGCGAAGGAGGAGTTTGCAACTATGGAGCGCTTGGGGATCGTACGGCGCTCCGACAGTCCATGGGCCTCGCCTCTGCACATGGTGCCTAAAGCCGCGGGTGGCGGCCGTGTGTGTGGTGATTTCCGGCGGCTGAATGCTGTCACCACACCGGACCGCTATCCTATCCTGCACATTCAGGATTTCTCTGCGCAGCTTGCTGGCGCTTCCGTTTTTTTTCCAAAGTGGATTTAGTGCGGGGGCTACCATCAGGTGCCTGTGCATGAAGCGGATTGTTTCCAAAACTGCTATTATAACCCCCATTTGGATTATTCGAATTTTTTGAGGATGCCTTTTGGCCTGCGGGGGGGGGGCCCGCGCAGACCTTTCAACGACTACTACGACTTTCAACGAAATTACGGAATTTACCTTTTTCTGTTTGTTTATTTGGATGACATTTTTGGGTTGCCAGTGCTTCGGCTGCGGAACATCTGGAGCATCTGCGTCTGTTGTTTTGGGCGCCTGAGTACTCATGGCCTGATTATCAACCCAGCAAAGTGTCAGTTTGGGCTCTCTGAGATTGATTTTCCTCGGCCACCGGTTGTCCTCTGCTGGGGGGCTGCTCCGTTACCTGCACGGGTGGAGGCAGTTTACGGGTTTTCCAGGCCCTTCTACTGTTAAGAAGCTGCCAGGAGTTCCTGGGGCATGGTGAACTTTTATAATCGGTTCATCCCCTCGTGGTGCTCACCTCATGCATCCCCTGTATGAGGCTCTTCGCGGGATGAAGGGGTCGCAGAAGGTGACCTGGTCCTCTGACAGGTTGCAGGCGTTCGAGTCGGCCAGGGCCGCTCTGGTGGGGGGCTGCCTTGTTGGGCGCACCCCTCTCCCTCGGCTCCACTGGCTCTCACTACAGATGCGTCGGACATTGCTGTGGGCGCAGTGTGCGAGCAGTGGGTGGGCGGGGGAGCCTGGCAGCCCCTCGTCTTTCTTCAGCAGGCAGCTCCGCACTGTAGAGAGGAGATACAGCACGTTCGACAGGGAACTCCTGGCTCTTTTTCCTTGCCACTCGTAAATTCCGTTTCCTGTTGGGAGGGCCGCCGGTTCACGGCATTTGTGGATCATAAGCCGTTGACCTTTTGCCCTGGTCAAAGTCTCGGATCCTTGGTCTGGCCGACAGCAGCGGCAGCTGGCCGCCATCTCGGAGTTTACCACGGACATTCAACACGTTGCTGGTAAGCACAATGGGGTGGCGGACTGTCTGTCTCGTGTGTGTTGGTTTCCTCTGTGCATCTAGGCTTGGACTACTCGGCTATGGCGGTGGATCAGAAAGGCGATGCAGATCTCCAGGCTTTTTCGTTCTGCTGTGACGGGTTTGCAGCTCGTGTACGTGCCCTGCCCATGAGGATGGGGACCAGTCTGCTGTGCGACGTAGCCACCGGACAGCCGCGGCCTCTGGTTTCCCTGTGGGCTGGCGTTTCTGCAGGATCTTCGATGCTGTTCACGCCTTTGTCTCATCCCGGCGTTAAGGTGTCTGTGAAACTGGTGAGCGCTAAGTTCGTCTGGCCCAGGTTGCGCAGACACGTCAAGGGATGAGCCGCTGCCTGCGTGCCTTGTCAGCGGGCTAAGGTCCACCAACACGTCAGGGCTCCGCTGGAGCCCTTTTCTGGTGCCGGAAAGGCGTTTTTGACCACGTACACGTGGATTTAGTCGGTCCCTTGCCCCCCTTCTCATGGATGCACGCATCTCCTGACTATGGTGGATAGAACCACTCGGGTGGCCGGAGGTGGTGCCCCCTGGAATCTACGTCGACGGACGTGGTGGCCCCGGGGCCCTTCATCTCTTGTTGGGTCTCGCGGTTCGGCAAACCTGCGGATTTGACTTCGGACAGGGGGGGGCCCAATTCACATCGGGGCTGTGGGACGCCATGGCTGTGGGCCTGGGGGGTGTGCGGCTCCATCGCACTACAGCCTACAACCCCCCAGGCGAATGGCCTCTGTGAGCGTTTCCATCGCTCCCTCAAGGCCGTTCTTCGGGCCAGCCTCACGGATGGGGGCTGGGTTGACCGTTTGCCGTGGGTCATGTTGGGCCTGCGCTCTTCTCCCAAAGAGGATCTTCAGGCTTCTGTCGCTGAACTGGTGTATGGGCAGCCTCTGAGGGTCCCGGGGGATTTCCTGCCTGCTGCCTCGGCTCCGGAGGTCCGGATGGCCCCTCGTCTGCCCATGGAGGGGGCCGCAGGGGCGCTGGCTCCCGTTCCTGTGCACCACTGTTTGCCTCGTTTTCCGAGTGCCGAGGGATCTCCTGTCATCGAGATTTGTGTTTTCTCCGGCGTGGTGGCCACCGCTCCCCCGCTCCAACCTCCATATGATGGGCCCTTTCGGGTTGTAGAGGCGGGGGCCTAAGAACTTTGTCATTGACTTTGGTGGTCGCCTGGAGCGGGTCTCTGTTGATCGTCTGAAGCCTGCTCACCAGGACCCCTGATGGGTTGATGGTTCCGGCCCTGCCTCCTCGCCGGGGTCGTCCTCTTGCTGCTGCCACTGCTCCTGCTGCTGCTTCTGCTGCTCCTCCGGACTCTGTTCCCCGCCTAGTGTTGTTGCCTGGTGTGCCCCCTCGTCCTGTTCAGGCCCGCCGCCGACGTGGTCGCCCCCCGCGTCTGCTGGTGTCTGATCCTCCTGGGACCTTGCGAGTCAGCCCGTTATGGTCGTCCTATTAGACCTCCTCGGGGGGACTTGATGTGCTTTTTGCCCGTTCTGGGTTCATGTTTTTGTTTTTTTTGATATGTTGTGTCCTTTCTTTGACGTGTTGGTGCTGGGTTTTGTTGTGCCTGGTGCCCATTCTGTCGTTTCGCCTGTGTGGCGGTCCACTAGGGGCACTCATCGCCAGATTGGCCAGGGTATGGTGTCACGGTGGGATTGGTTTGGCACAATCAGGAAGTCTTGTATATATGGTGGTGTTTATACTTACCTTCCAGGTATTCTGGTTGTGAAGTCCAACAATAAACTGCTGGCATCTACTCCGTTCTCTCCACGCCTCTGTCTTGCCTTCCACAATATCTTCAAAAAGTTGAATTATTTCAGTAATTCCATTCAAAACGTGAAACTTGTACATTGCATTCATGCAATGCACACAGACCAATGTATTTTTTTTAAATGTTGGCCAACTGAAAAGAATTAACATAAAAAGAATGTGCATGTATAGCACTCAATACTTAGTCGGGGCTCCTTTTGCCTCCATCACTGCAGTAATGCGGCGTGGAATGGACTCGATCAGTCTGTGGCACTGCTCAGGTGTTATGAGAGCCCAGGTTGCTCTGATAGTCGTCTTCAGCTCCTCTGCATTGTTGGGTCTAGCGTATTGCATCTTCCGCTTCACAATACCCCATGGATTTTCTAGGGGGTTAAGGTCAGGCGAGTTTGATGGCCAATCAAAGACAGGGATACCATGGTCCTTGAACCAGGTACTGGTGGTTTTGGCACTGTGTGCAGGTGCCAAGTCCTGTTGAAAAGTGAAGTCTGCATCCCCATAAAGTTGGTCAGCAGCAGGAAGCATGAAGTGCTCTAAAACTTCCCGGTACACGCCTGCATTGACCTTGGACTTCAGGAAACAGAGTGGGCCAACACCGGCAGATGACATGGCACCCCACAACATCACTGACGGTGGAAACTTTACACTGGACCTCATGCAACGTGGATTCTGTGCTTCTCCGCTCTTCCTCCAGGATCTGGGTCCTTGAGTTCCAAAGGAAATGCAAAAATTGCTTTCATCAGAAAACATAACTTTGGACCACTCAGCAGCAGTCCAGTCCTTTTTGTCCTTAGCCCAGGCGAGACGCTTCTTACGCTGTTTCTTGTTCAAGAGTGGCTTGACACACGGAATGCGACAGCTGAATCCCATGTCTTTCATGAGTCTCTTCGTGGTGGTTCTTGAAGCGCTGACTCCAGCTGCAGTCCACTCTTTGTGGATCTCCCCCATATTTTTGAATGGGTTTGTTGTCACAATTCTCTGCAGGGTGCGTTTATCCCTAGAGCTTGTATACTTTTTTCTACCACATTTTTTCCGTCCCTTCGCCTGTCTGTTAATGTGCTTGGACACAGAGCTCTGCGAACAGCCAGCTTCTTTAGCAATCACAAGGTGTCAATGGTCGTCTTTTGAACAGCTGTTAAGTCAGAAGTCTTCCCCATGATTGTGGAGCCTTCAGAACAAGACTGAGGGACCTTTTAAAGGCCTTTGCAGGTGTTTTGAGTTAATCAGCTGATTAGAGTGGCACCAGGTGTCTTCTATATTGAGCCTTTTCAGAATATTCTAATTTTCTGAGATACTGAATTTGGTGTTTTCATTAGCTGTCAGTTGTAATAATAAAAATGAAAATTAATAAACACTTGAAATATATCACTATGTGTGGAAGGAAAGTATACAGTATAGAAGTTTCACGTTTTGAATGGAATTACTGAAATAATTCAACTTTTTGATGATATTCTAATTTACTGGCCAGCACCTGTATGTACCCTCCCTCTTACGCGCACACATTCTCACCAACACAGGACACCCGAAAAAAGACGCTGTACACTCATTTATATGCCCGATACATACTCTATACTCCCAGGAACAGACGGCCCAATAGAGCAACCTGCCCCGACACCCGGGAGACAAACCCCCTGCCCACCAGGACGGGGACAAGCAGACCGCCAAGGCCCCCACCCCGGCAAGAGTAGCCCACCAGCCCAGGTCCCCGACCAGATGGCCTGATATACCACCCAGGCTCCAACGCCTGATGGTCCAACGAACAGGGGTGTGGGAAGACCCCCAGCCTCCCCCCCCCCCACTTGATTGTGGTGTTGTTGCGTGTTGTTCTGATGTGCACTTAAAGCAGAGGGGTGGGACATGGGAATGCTGCCGGGCACGCCCATCTCCCACCCCGGACCTCTGTATGTCTATTTCTACTTGTCAGGCTGGGTGTTTGGCTGCCCTCTGGCCTGGTGCATCTTTTTCCCCTCCGTCACTTCCTGTTGGAGAAGGATGCCCCTGCCCGCTGGTCCGGGGCTGGGGGCCCGGATGAGGCCCGGCTCGGTCCTGATGCATGGCTGGCTGGTCTTGGCTTGGCCGGTGTGTCGGGCGGCCGCTGTTTCAGGCAAACGTCCTCCTTGGATTGAATGGGGCACCTATTCTGGGGGTGCCGGGGTTCCAAGGTAGGTTGGTGTCGATCGGTGGGGAATTCTTAGTTTATATTACTAGATGCATTTTGTTAATGATTGTCCTGTTCTATTGATGGTTTTTGTTTGTTTTGTTTTACCCACTTCTCTGACGTCCAACAGAGGTGGAGGACTGGGATGTTTTCTTATGTTCTTTGTTTACCTCCCTATCTTTTATCGTCAGTTCACACTTCTACCTGTCCTGTTTCTCTTCTTCATCTTATTCGTTTCTTCCTTCTTATCTCAATTTTGTGTCCATAACTTCAAGAAAAAAAAGAAAACTATATAAATAAAGCCATATAATATAAATGTCTACATAAATAAATGATAGACAGATACATAATGTGACAATGAAATTGTAAAAAAACTCATTAAAAATTCATATGAACGTCTAATTATTACAAAATATTTATGTTTCTTTAAAAATAAATGTATCAATATAATTTAATTGTAAACAATTATTTCGTAGGTCGTTCTACCGAGCCATGTTGGGTATCGGTGTATGAATGTGAGTGTGAATGGGTGAATGTGGCTTCAATGTAAAGCCCTTTGAGTGGTCAGTATGACTAGAAAAGCGCTATATAAGTTCAGTCCATTTACCATTTGGACACGTATAGGTTTATCAAACTTTAGTTGTTTTTGTTTCTACAACACAACAGGGAAAAAGTGGATTTTGTGTGATCTGGGCCTCTGCATGTTTCAACATTAGCAATGCTCATGCTTAGTTTACCAAACTTGATTTCTAACAAAACATAAAGAATGTACATAAGTCTGTAAACTCACGTTACCTCATAATGAGATTAACAGGTCGGCTGTTCCCTTTCATTTTTCATTATATAAACTCATGTCTAATGGTGGTGGCACAAATTTAAGATATGCTTTTCAGAGGCAATAAATGTAGCTGTTGCAAACAGTTTAACAATCGGCATTCAGGCCCTATGCGTTAATAATAATACAATAAGCATTTCTGAGATATCAACAGACTAATAGCGCCATTTTTGCATATTTCTACTAAGGCGCTAACGTTTTATGGCAGGGAAACTAGGAGGGCTGAAGGCATTCATGAAACATGTCTCCCCCGCATGTGCTGCCATAATAAAAGCTGAGTCAAGAGTTGAATGGTGTGAGGATCAATGTCTTGCGTACAGTCAACTACACCAAAACACAACTTGTCAGAGCCCAGATTTTTTTTGGGTACTATGTGAGAAAATGGGCGCTGACAGACAGCTGTTCTGTTTCACAGCCCTTCTGTCATATGGGAAGGCGCTGTCCAGGAACTTTAAACTAAATCTTGGCCACCAATTTTATTGTAACAAGTTTTTAATGAAACTTGCATAAATTTGCATAATTATGAAAGTATTCTTCAGTTAACCAAATTCAGTGATGCAGAATACAAACAAATCTCTACCTGGTAAAAGAATAGGCACCACAGCAGGCTCACACAGTTACAGGAAGGTGTGATGATTGAGGACTTTCGTTTTGCAAAACAACCTTTGCAATTATAAATTGTGTTTTGAAGAATGAATGAATAGTGGCATTGTAAAGTGCTTTGAGGGCTTAGAAAAATGTGCTATGTAAATGCAATCCATCAATAATAATTGTTTTTCTTCCTCTCGGTGTTCTTTGTTTTAAATTGTGCATATAGAAGCATTACAACCATATTGAAAACCATGTTAATTATTGCTTCACAGTAAAAATATAAATACAGATTAAAATAATAAAAAGTACCAGGGGGCCATGAACATTTTCTAATAAACCAAAGGGGGGCCCAGCAGAAATAGTTTCGGAACCATTGCAATATTGCATGAATTGCAACCTCTAGTGCTTCAAAATTAACATTACACTATTGCATGATTAGCACCCTCTAGTGGTCCAGAATTGACATTACACCTTAAAGTGCTTACACACAGAACACGATCGACGTCACCAGAGAGTAAGGTTTACATGTAAAGTCAATGGGGGAGCGCAATCAATCGCGACTGGGGATCCAGGAGCAAGAGTGGAAATCTGTACAAGTCTAGAGTGGCTTCGTTCCCTCCTTGCCCAGTTTTGTACTTGTACTAAACATGTGCTAAACAAATAAATCAAATCAAATCAGAAGCAGATTTGCATTGCGAAAAAGCTATTCTGTCTGATTTGCACATCCAAGTAGCGTGGCTGGTGCGTTTCAGGCGTGACTGAAAATATGCGCTGCATTTTATGTGGTGCATCTTGTGCATTTGCGCTTATCACGTCTGCCGCAGAATTTGGAGTAATCTCAACCACAGCTTCAAGTGGTGCTGTGACAACCTATCAGCTGATGAATGTCAGTGATGATAGGACTGAGTGAATGGAGTAACAGCATCAGCAGGACAGGAAAACTGATAAACACAATGGCTAATGACCCCAAGCTACATGACACTAGCTGTTTTCTATACAGAGACAGGAATAAAAAAATAAACATTATAAAGAGGTTAAACTGTCCTGGTGGACATTGTGAGTATTGCGACATTTGTAGCGCCACTTCCTGTTGTCACTGCTGATATCAGAGCTGCTTGGTGCTCAGATTCCCTTCAAGTGATCTATTTTTCTCTTTGTTGAGGTCTTTCTAAGACCTCTAATTTTAACACACAAGCACACTACTATACTTATTTCCAGTTAGTGTACTTTATGTTTTGGGAAACCTTTGTGCTTTACACGGTTGTTCTTGTTGTGCTAAGATCTCGCTAACGCCTTAGCTTAGTTTCGAAGCCGTTATGGCTACATCTCTTTCGTCTCTTTCTCACTATGTGGCTCCTCTCTCCTGTTCTCTGTGGCCTTTATTTGGATGATGGATGATGCGCATGCGTCGGCGTCCTGATGCCTCCTGCTAACTCTGGCTCGTTAACATGGTTTTAACTAGTTTTAAATTATTTTTTAACTGTTCGTTTTTTGTTTTTTTATAATTTCTTTTGACTAGTTTTAACCGTTTTTAACTTTTAGCGACATATCTTTTATCGGACGCGTTTTTAATAAGAGCAAGGGGTCCTCGGACGCTGGCGGTGCCTAGGGCGTCTCTTATTGGCGGGGAGGCTTTTTACCATCTAGCACAGGCGCTCTTTTTAACGGGGTGCGCTTGGGACGGGAGGGGGGAGGGCGTTGAGGATGAGGGGGGGCTAAACTCAACCTGGGTGTCTAGTGACATGTGTTTTGTTAGCAGTGTGAATGTTGGGGAGGATTTAGGTATGCCCCTGGCATGGGGGCTGGTGGATTGCCGGGGCCCCCATGGGGCTCGGCGGTACCACTGCCGTGGGCCCCGACTGGACATGCTGGGGCCTCCCGCCCCTGGTGGATCGGGCCGAACGGGGGTGCCTATTGGAGTCAGCAGGGGAGCTGGCTCCCTGGGGTTGGCAATGGTCACCCCAGTCATTTTCTCCCCATCCCCATGCCTCTGTCCACCTGCTCCTTCATTCTACCATTCACAAGGCCTTGGGACGTGGGCACGTCACTGGGGTGCGGGATGGAGCTTCCGTCTTCGCTACCCGGTGGCGGCCTGGGTCCCGATTTTATTGAGCAATTTAGACACTACACCTGCAACATTTACAGGGAACGCACATGTAGGGACCTGGTGGTGTGGCTCTCTTCAGACGGGTTTTTTTCCTGCTGCCTTTAAGGTAGTGAGGCCCCTGCTGAAGGAGAGCAATTTAGATTTTAATGATTTAAACAACTACCGACCGGTATCTAACTTACCATTTTAAGCAAAGTTTTAGAAAAACTTGTTTTTATTCAACTTAATGATTTTATTAACGCTCATAATGTCCTAGATAAATTTCAGTCTGATTTTAGGATGAACCACAGCACAGAGACGGCGCTTTTAAAGATTTTAAATGATTTTAGATTAAGCTATGATGCTAAAAAGGTGACAGTGTTGGTTCTTCTGGATCTAAGCGCTGCCTTTGATACAGTAGACTACGCTATTCATTTAACTCGTTTAAAACAGATCGGCCTGTCTGGTGCTGTTCACAAATGGTTCGCATCCTACCTCACAGACAGGAATTTTATGGTAAGTCTGGATACCTGTTCCTCTAAGGTCCATAAGATCACTTGTGGTGTGCCCCAGGGTTCAGTTTTAGGCCCAGTGCTTTTTAAACTGTTTATGCTCCCTCTTGGCAGTGTTATCAGGCGACATGGAGTTAGCTTTCACAGTTATGCTGATGATACACAGTTGTACATCTCCATGTCTCCTGATGACACACGGCCAATGGATGCACTTTTTAACAGCATTTTAGACATTTAATCTTGGATGGCAGAAAACTTTCTCCAGCTCAACCAGGACAAAACGGAGGTTTCAGTTATCGGTCCTGAGGCTCAGAGAGAGAAACTTTTACCAAAACTACAATCATTGTCTTTTAATCCTTCTTTACAAGTGAAGAACCTGGGTGTGATTTTTGACTCTGAGCTGACTTTTATCCCTTACATTAAAAACATCACCAAAATATGTTTTTATAACCTAAAGAACATTGCCAGAGTCCGCCCCATTCTCTCTCGGGCCAATACGGAGACGCTAATGCATGCTTTTATCACCAGTAGAATTGATTATTGTAATGCCCTGCTTTCTGGTCTTCCCAAAAAGACTACCTCAAGTTTACAGCTTTTACAGAATTCAGCAGCTCGTGTCCTGATGAAGACTAGGAGGCGGGAGCACATTACACCAGTCTTAGAATCACTGCATTGGCTCCCCGTATGTTTTAGGGTCGATTTTAAGGTTGTTTTAATGTTTTTTAAGTGTCTTAATGGTCTTGGGCCTTCTCATCTGTCAGAAATGCTTTTACCGTATGAACCCTCGCAGTCTATGCGCTCCTCTGGCAGCCGTCTCCCTGTCATCCCCAAAGTCAGGACACGGACTCATGGTGAGGCGTCTTTCCATTATTAATTGCCCTCACCTCTGGAACAGGCTGCCAGAGGACATCAGGGCCGCAGAGAAGGTTCATGTTTTTAAGAGCAGGTTCAAGACTCACCTTTTTAGCTTAGCCTTTAACTAATTATTATTTATTTATATATTTTTAACCGCTCAGCATGTTTTACCAGATTTAATTTTTAGTTTTGCTTTTAACTGTTTATTTATTAATCTGCTTTGCATTTTTATTATTTGTTTTACACTTATTGTTTTATACTTTATATACTTTATATTTTATAAACTTTATATTTTCTACATATTTTAATCCTTCTTGCCAGTGTTTCCTCTCTGGGGGGGCCCCTGCATCGAGGGCGGTGGTCGGCTGTGGCTGCCTGGGTGCCCCCCAGGTAGCACTTGGGTGGAGGTGGGGGTACCAGCCCTTCCTCCTCTGGGCGCCCTGGGTCGGAGCCTTGGCTGCTGCTGCTGATCTGCTGCTGCTGATGCAGATGGCTCCCATGATGGCATTTCCTGGCTCATCTGTACTCAGCCCGCTTTTTGTAGCTTCTAAGTGTGTGTGTCTGTGTGTGAGTATGGCTGATGGGTTGGATTGGGAGGGGGTTGTATTTGCATTGATGATTTTATTTTTGAAGGGGGGGTAGTGGGGTTATGTTAAATCTGTAAAGCACTTTGAGTAACTTATTTTGTTTGAAAAGCGCTTTATAAATAAAGTTTGATTGATTGATTGAGATGTTTAGTTATCTCAAGGAAATTTCAATCAAACGCAACTGGACTTGGTAATTTGTCTTGGAAGACGTTTCACCTCTTATCCAAGAGGCTTCATCAGTTCATGCTCGCCGCTGACCAGGCTGGGACTGGTCCAACTAACTGGTGTGGAGACTCAGCTATTTAACCTCTTGAACAAGAATCATTATGTCATTGGATCCTTTGTGCTCCATGTCTTAACGACGGTCGTTGGCGTGTCGCCTATTGGTGGAGGTTAGGTTTCGGCTTCATTAGTGCCCTATTGTGTTATAACGACAGTCGTTGGAGTCACAGTTGTTTCTGTTATTAGAGGCTAATTTGTTTGAGTCTTCTAGGGAGGGATGAAAGTGCAGCATTGTAAATTGGAGATAGGTGATGTCTCAGGCCTCCTCATCTGTTTAGCGATGGTTTCTCTACTTTTACATAGATGGCTTCTTTTACTCCTCTTTCAAACCATCTGTCCTCTCTATTAATATCTGGACATTGCAGTCCTCAAAGGAGTGAGCTTTCTCCTTGAGATGTAAATGAACAGCAGAGTCCGTGCCTGAGGAGTTAGCTCTCCTGTGTTGGGCCATGCGTTTGTACAGTGGTTGTTTGGTTTCACCAATGTACAGGTCCTTGCATTCTTCATTGCATTGGATTGCATACACCAGGTTGCTTTTATGTGTGTGTGGTGTTCTGTCCTTGGGATGTACTAGTCTCTGTCTGAGTGTGTTGCTGGGTTTGAAATACACAGGGATACTGTGTTTGTTAAAAATCCTCCTGAGTTTTTCAGAAATCCCAGACACATATGGAATGACTACATTGTTTCGTTTGTTTTCTTTTTCTTTTTCAACCACTTTGTTGGCTTTCCTTCTGGAATTAGCTGCAGTTTTCACAAAAGTCCAGCTGGGGTAACCACAAGTTGTGAGGGTGTCTCTCACGTGCTTGCGTTCTTCCCCTTGGGCCTGTGAGCTGGTGGGTATGTTATCAGCTCTGTGTTGCAGGGTCCTGATAACACTAAGCTTGTGTTCCAGTGGGTGGTGTGAGTCAAAAAGTAGGTATTGGTCTGTGTGTGTGGGTTTTCTGTATACCCCAATGTGGAGCCTTCTGTCCTTTCTCCTCTGGACGACACAATCTAAAAAGGGCAAACTATTGTCCTTGACATCTTCTCTGGTGAATTTGATGTTTCTGTCCACTGAGTTTATGTGTTCAGTAAAGGCTTGCACCTCTTTGGTTTTGATTTTAACCCATGTGTCATCTACGTATCTGAACCAGTGGCTAGGTGTTATTCCTTCAAAGGAGTTCAAAGCTCTGCACTCTACCTCCTCCATGTATAAATTTGCCACAATTGGAGAAACTGGTGAGCCCATGGCACAGCCGTGTTTCTGTCTATAAAACTTGCCATTGAACTGGAAATATGTGGTATTCAGGCACAATTCCAGGAGTTGGCAAATGTGTTCTGGTTTGAGTTTTGTTCTGTTTTGGAGGGAGTTGTCCTGTGTAAGTCGTTCTCTTACTGTGACCAAAGCCTCCATGGTAGGAATACAGGTGAACAATGAAGTCACGTCATAGGAAACCATTGTCTCATCTGGATCCATTTTTAGATTCCGGACTTTGTTCACAAAGTCTATGGAGTTTTGGATGTGGTGTGGGGTGTTGCCTACCAGAGGTGCCAGGATATTAGCTATGTGTTTGGCTATATTGTACGTGACAGAGTTTATACTGCTGACAATGGGCCTGAGCGGGGCCCCTTCTTTATGGATCTTGGGGAGTCCATATAGGCAAGGAATTGAGTCCTGGGGGTAAAGCCGGTAGTATTGTGTTTTGTCAATCATGCCTTCTTTTTGCAGTTGTTGTAGACATTCTATCACCTTCTTTTTGTACCCACTCGTGGGGTCTCGTTTCAGAGTTTCATACGTGTTAGAGTCATTCAGTAGTGCAAAGATCTTGGTGTGGTAATCAGTTGTATTGAGCACAACTGTGCACCTACCTTTGTCTGCTGGAAGGATTGTGATGTTGTGCTCCTTGCTCAGTGCTGATACTGCTTTTCTCTCCCCAATGGTGAGGTTAGAGGGGGGGACCTTAGCCTCAGACAAAGCTGCCGACACTTTTAACCGAAGTTGTTCTGCCTCGTTTCCACTTAAGTTGTTTTTCTTTATAGCGGATTCTGTGGCTGTAATCCAGTCCACTATGGGTAACTTTTTTGGTGTCGTTAAGACATGGAGCACAAAGGATCCAATGACATAATGATTCTTGTTCAAGAGGTTAAATAGCTGAGTCTCCACACCAGTTAGTTGGACCAGTCCCAGCCTGGTCAGCGGCGAGCATGAACTGATGAAGCCTCTTGGATAAGAGGTGAAACGTCTTCCAAGACAAATTACCAAGTCCAGTTGCGTTTGATTGAAATTTCCTTGAGATAACCATGACCTGGATGAATGAGAATATTCACAGGAGATGTTTAGTTACTCCCCCGCCTCCTTTAGTAAGTGTAATAAATGTAGCATTTTCGTAGCTTTGGAGGCAAGGGTTTCAGAGTTAGAGGCCCGGCTCCACGCTGTTGAGAATCCAGTAAATAGTCGAGGCCCATTAGCCAGCAGGGAGCCAACACCGACAGAATCACCCAGCGACCCTCCAACAGAACCCACGCAGCTGGGATCTCAGGCCGACTGGTTGACGGTACCTAGAAAGCATAGTTCCCAGCCCAAAGGGCACCACCAACCTCTTCTTTCTAGGAAGCTAGACAGCTTTATTAGTCCTTCAAAACAGGGACAAACCAGGGTCCAGACCAAGAAGCAGAGTCGTAGTTTAACCCACCTCTCTGCAGCTTCTGTACTTTTACCCACTCAATACCACTCAATTGAGACAGTGTCTTGCCCACAGCCAAAATCAAAAGGCGTCTCTCCACTAGTACCTTTTTGCCGTGCCGTACTGTACCACACTATCAGTAAAGCGACTCGACACGGCTCAACTCGTTAACTGTTGCTTCACAGTTGCAACAAACCACAGGAAGTGAGCGGGTCCGTCATATGGTGGGCGGCCCCAGAGTACGTAGCGGGAAGCAAACAAAGGCTCGGAGAGAAAGAAGAACAATGGTGACCTCACTAGCTAACGTTCTTCTGGGTTTCACCGAAGCTCTGTGGCTGCAGAACTTCAGGATGTGGGAACAAATTCATCTACGTGTGCAGCAAACTACGTCCAGCGCTGGAGCAACATGGCTTTTCGCCTATGTGTCCTCTTAAAGAAATGAGTTGCCATACACATGCTACAAATTCTATAAATTACAAACCACAACTGTATGTTTTGTAATAAAGTTGTGTGCTTTCAAAATGTTTTCAGATTTTTTTTAAATCATCACCACTACAATGTGTTTTACAGATATCCCATCTTTGAGTAGGCTTAGGCTTTTCATCAGCTTTCAATTTATGCAGTTTACTTATTTAGCAGCGCTAAACTTTTTTTAAACTTTTTTTATTGGACAGGTATAGGAAAAAGTTCAGAAACAAAAGTTGCACATGTCTGTGGGTCATGGTTTAGTCTGCAGCATCCCAGGAAGGTTTGATTGAAGGCAGATTGAAAGCATCGTGTCATCTCCACCCTCCGTCAGCCGGTTTCCTCCCTCTGCTCCATCAGAAGGTGTTGATCCCGCTGCAACGGATCGCAGATATTTTTTTTAAAGTACTATGCTTACAGTGCATTTAAAACATACTCTAAGAATTCAAATTAAGGAAAAGAAACAAATATGTCTTACTCTACTGCAGAAAACTTAAGCAGGTCATTCATATTTACAAAAACAAACAGTAGCATCAGAACTAATTTGGATAACTGATAATAAAAAGCAAACAGTCTGAACTGAATATGATGTGCAACTAAATAGGTTAATATTGTGAATAAAATATACAAGCGGCGTGACATTTGCTTCTCACCGCGAGTAGGAGACTCTTCAGCTCCATCCAGCTCACACTGAATCTTCTCTTCAGCCAACAAGCTCAGAAATGCTGAAACTCCGTTTGAATCACAGCACTGGTTTTTAAAGTTGTCTTTGTTCTTCAGCAAACACTAAACACATCACACAACACTCACTGTAGCGAGGTTTCAAAATCCTCGGTTTGTTGTTAAAAGACGCTAACAAGTTACTCTCCAGTGACTCCACCCACTAGCCAATCGGTGACCGACAGTCGTCTGACCTCGCTTTTCTGTACCAGTTCAGCACGGATGGAACCAAACCTGAGGTGGTATGAAAAATACTATCGGCGCGGCGCGGCTTGGAGCTGCTCAGCCAAACTTCTGCCAGTGGAAAGTAAAAGGTACCGAGGGTGAGTCGATCCGAGTCGAGTCTTACCGGTGGAGAGATGCCTAAAGAGACTAAAAGTTAACCAGACAAAGGAAAAAAAGAAAAAGAAAAAATCTCATTAAAATAAATACGACTCGGACCAAACAAGGAAATAGGGCAATTAGAAGTGGTTTCCTAAACATAAGATCCCTCTCCTCAAAGGCTTTATTAGTAAATGACTTGATATGTGATGATAAAATGTATGTATTTTGCCCATCAGAAACCGCGTTGCAGCAGGAGGATTTTATAATTATAAATGAGTCAGCTCCTTCCAATTATCAAAATAATCACATTCCTAGAAGTACTGGGCGAGGAGGAGGAGTTACAGCCATCTTTCTTTCAGATTTGCAAATTCGCCCTAGACCAATTATTAACTACAGCTCTTTTGAACATCTAATCCTTGGTTTTCCTAATCCAAGCTGCAAAACATTATAACCACTTTTGTTTGTGGTTTTGTATCATCCACCAGGTCCTTACTCTCAATTCTTGGACCAGATCTCAGATTTCTTATCTAATTTAGTTTTAAACACTGATCAGGTAATTATAATAGGGGATTTCAATATTCACATGGACATTGAAAGTGATAGCCTAACTGCAGCTTTTAATATTATCTTAGACTCAATTGGCGTCACTCAGAAAGTGAAGGGACCCACACATTCTGCTCAACACACTTTAGACATTGTACTGACATATGGCATTGAGTGTGATAAATTAATAGTCCTCCCACATAACCCAGTCCTATCTGACCATTTTTTGATAACCTCTGTATTTACTTTACCCAACGTTCCAAAATCTGAAAGAAAATTTCATTACAGTAGAACTTGATCAGACAGTTCTGTAACAAGCTTTAAAGAATCTGTTCCATACTTGCTTCCATATCCGTCTCAGAATACCACAGTGGATGGCAATAATTCCTGGTAAAAGTTACCAATGATATTTTCATGGCCTCAGATAATGGATTTGTGACTGTTCTGGTCTTGTTAGATCTCAGTGCTGCTTTTGACACAGTCGATCATAATATTCTCTTAGAAAGGCTTAAACATGTTGTAGGGATCAAGGGAACAGCACTAGGCTGGTTTAAATCATATCTGTCCAACAGATTCCAGTTCATGAAATGATAAATCTTCTTCACACTGAAGGGTTACCTGTGCTTGGACCAATCCTCTTTACTACATATATATATATATACTTCCAATTGGTAAAATAATCAAACAACATGGTATGAATTTCCACAGTTATGCTGATGATACACAATTATATTTATCCATAAAACATGATGAAACCAATCAGTTAGGTAGATTATAAGCATGTCTCAAAGACATAAAAACCTGGGTGACTGAATTTTCTACTTTTAAATTCAGACAAGACAGAAGTTGTTGTCTGTTGACCAGAACCTTTAAAAAGGAAACTGCTAAATCAATCACTTAATCTGGATGGCATTAATTTGGCTTCTGGAAATAATGTAAAGAACATCGGTGTAATTTTTGACCAAGACATGACATTTAAATCCCATATTAAACAGGTTTCTAAGATTTCTTTCTTTCACCTCCGGAATAGTGCTAGAATTTAGAAACCTCCAGTCCAGGAGTGATGCAGAGAAACGAGTCCATGCATTTGTTACTTCAAGGCTGGACCACTGTAATTCCTTATTATCAGGAAGTCCACAAAATGCAATTAAAAGCCTTCAGTTGATCCAAAATGCTGCAGCAAGAGTTCTGGTGAATATTAAAACGAGAGATCACATTTCTCCTATTTTGCCTTGTCTCCATTGGCACCCTGTTAAATCCAGAATAGAGTTTGAGATCCTCCTCCTTACTTATAAAGCCCTTAATAATCAAGCTCCATCGTACATCAGAGATTGTAGGAACGTATTGTTCCATAGGTTCCTAACAGAGCACTTCGTTCTCAGAATGCAGGTGAACTGGTAGTTCACTGGTAGTTTTTTTAGTTACGCTGCTATAGGTTTAGACTGTTGTAGGACAGACTGACCACTTTTCTTCTCTTTTACTTTTTTCTCCAGATATATTTTTTGTGCTGTTATTGCGATTGTTAACCCAGTTTTCTCTCAGTATTTTTCTCCCCATAGAAGCTCATTGTCTGGTACCCGGCTGAAATATAAAGTCCTCTGCTGGATGGGGAACAAGTTAACAACAGTAAATCACACACATTTAAAAATTAATGATCCTAAACTAACGATTGTTAACCCAGTTTTCTCTCATTATTTTTTCCCCCATAGAAGCTCCACATGGTCTTGTACCCTATATAAACTCCATAAACTCCAATCTATAAAGTCCCCTGCTGGATGGGGAGCATCTGTCCAGATGATGCTCAAAGTCACCAAGCATCCTCCATGCTGTTTCTCCTCTGTCTTCTCAGACCCCAGACGGTCGTGGCAGATGACCGCTTTTACTGAGCCAGGTTCTGACAGCCAGTTCTGAAGTTTCTTCCTGTTAAAGGGGAGTTTTTCTTCTCCACTGTTGCTACATGCTTGCTCAGTATGAGGGATTGCTGAAGAATAGCTGTTGTTGGAGTCTGCATGATCCGGGCACAACCTTACGTTGATGACTCATCGCAATCTGCTGGGATTCCTTACATACAAAACTTTTAACTGATTGGAATGTTTTTATAATTGTATTGAAATTACTTTTGTTGGAAAGTGCCTTGAGATAACATTTGTTGTGAATTGGCACTATATAAATAAACGTGAATTGAATTGAATTGAATTAAACTATTTAGACAGGAATGCTCTTAAGAGGTTTGTGGGTGGCTCTTAAAAGAGCTGTGTGGCCGCAAAAAGCCTCGCTCACTCCGCCAAGTAGTCAGCCATTTACAGCTTCCTCACCCGGACACCCAGGCCTGGTAATGGCTCCACCACAGCACGTCCCGCGCCGATCACATATAAACTTTTATTAACAGCAAACAGATGGACATTCGATCAGCTTGGAAGTTGGTGTGTGGGCAGGCAAAGTTTAGACTTTCGCGACACAACCTGGGTGATCCCTCCACCACAGCTCGACTGGTAGCCCCATAGCACCATAGGGTACCTGGCAGCTGCACTCACATATGCTGGGCTCGAGATGGTGCTCTGCTCCCAGGTTCTGGATCCCTCTGCCGCTGATCGACTGGATCTACCCCTTCAGGAGTGGTCCCATCATTTAACGTGATCAGCTCATAAAACCAGGGTCCACTGGGAGCTCCTGGAGGGTCGGGTTAGGGTTTCTCCACTTCATTTTCATCTTTATGCCACTCTTAGAAGTTTGTCCAGCAACATATAATTGAAATCACGCGAGTAAGAACCAATAATCTTCTTTTAAACAAGGGATTTAATTGAAAACAAATAAAAGTGGCACAACTCGGTAAAAAAACGGTGTTGTTTCCAACCAATCCAACTCCCATCTAACCTTAGAATTCTATATAAGGAATTACGGTATACAGGAAGCCCAAAATACAAAGAATGTGTATCTAAAGCTCATATTTCACTATTCTATGACAAAATAAAATCTCAGTATTTTTTCTCAAGAAATTATATATTTTTTTAACAACACAAATGTGACAGAAATGTGTATTATGCTGGGACATTAAGAAAGGTTTAATGTCTTACTCAGCCTTTAGACAGCTGTTCTTATTCTAAGGTACAAACAAGAACCAATTGTATGTAAACATCTCAACTGACTTAAGACAAATCTTGTTATTATCTGGTGTTACACTTATGACAGATCAGTGAAAATATCTCCTGGTTGCATACTGCTGACTACTGATGACACATCCTGTGTTTATCACAGGACTAGACTAATAACTGTTGCTGCTGTTTTGACCTCTGGATCACCTTGTAGATTTTCATTTTTTCCACTGGCTGTTCTGGCCAGTCATTTTCATTGAGAAGAAAGTTTTGGACCCTGAATCCACGATCCTCCTTCCACCAAATATTTTGCTTTTAAGCCTCTGCTCACTTGATCTGCAGGATTTTCAGCTGACATTAGATACTTCCATTGCACTGGTTTTGTTGCTTCTTGGATCAACAAAAACTCTGTTTGCAACGAAGGTTTTGAAGCGGGAAGTTTCATTGTCAATGTATTTAAGACCAGTTGTGCTATCTGTCCAGAAAACAGATGGTTGCAATCGAATGTTAAGTCCTTGCCATAATAAGTTGTCCATTCTCACCGAAACCACTGCTGCAGTCAGCTGAAGCCTGGGAATTGGTGATTTGTTTAAGTGGGGCAACTCTTGACTTTCTGATGAAAAAAGTTATCAGACAACGCTGTAGCAAGTTTTAAAGAAGCTCTTCCAACTTTAATTTTGTAGTAATTTCCTCACTACATAAAAGTACAATAGAAAAAAGTGATTCAACTCGTGACCCCTCACAACTTGACGTTCTAGTTCATAGCGTGAATTCCTCCCTGCGTCTGGCAATAGACAAAGTTGCCCCACTGAAAAACAAGGTGGCCAGCCTTAGAAGATTGGCTCCCTGGTTTAATTCAGAGCTACGTATCCTAAAGAAGAATGTTAGAAAACTAGAGAGAAAATGGCGCTCCACGCATTTACAGGATTCCTATTTAGTGTTGAAAATTAGTTTATTGCTATATAAAAAGAGCCTTCGAACAGCTAGAACAGCATATTATTCATTTTTAATCGAGGAGAATAAAAATAATCCTAGGTTTCTTTTTAATACAGTTGCCCATCTCACACAGGATCATAGCTCTGTCAAGCCAACCATTCTCCAAGCTCTTAGTAGTGATGACTTCATGCAATTCTTTATAAATAAAATAGACTCTATAAAAAATAAGATAATTGGGAACCTTCCCAATATGCTTGCTTCCTCCCTAGTTAATAGGGCAACATAAAAAATGGTTGAACCTAATATATGCTTAAACTGCTTTAATGCAGCCGAACCTTCTGATGTACTAAAATTATTAGCTTCATCTAAACCTTCAACTTGCGTTTTAGACCCAATCCCAACTAAACTCTTAAAATAAGTTTTCCCTCTGATCGCTGCTCCAATTTTAGATATAATGAATCTATCCTTAATCAATGGATATGTACCACAATAATGAGCTGTTTCAGTCAGGCTTTAGAGCTCATCATAGCACTGAAACAGCTCTGGTGAAGGTTACTAATGATATTCTCATAGCCTCAGACAATGGACTGGTGACCATCTGGTCCTGTTTGATCTCAGTGCTGCCTTTGACACTGTTGATCACAATATTCTCATAGAAAGGCTTCAAAGTGTCGGTATAATAGGAACAGCACTAGGTTGGTTTAAATCTTATTTGTCTAACAGATTTCAGTTTGTTCAGGTTAATGATAAATCTTCTTCAACCTCAATAGTTGTGGAGTACCACAGAGTTCAGTGCTTGGGCCGATTCTTTTTACTATATATATGCTTCCTATTGGTAAAATAATTAGGCAGCATGGGATAAATTTCCATAGTTACGCAGATGATACACAGCTATATCTATCCATAAATCCTGATGAATCCCATCAGTTAGGTAGACTACAGGCATGTCTGGAAGACATAAAAATTTGGAAGACTAAACTTCTTGCTTCTGAATTCTGATAAAACAGAAGTTTTCGTCTTTGGACCAGAAGCTCTGAAAAAGAAACTACTTAGTCATTCCTTCACCTAAACGGCATTAAATTAGCCTCCAGTAATAAAGCAAAGAACCTCGGTGTTATTTTTTACCTAGATATGTCACTTAGATCTCACATTAAAGAAGTCTCTAGGATTTCCTTTTTTCAGCTTAGGAATATTGCAAAAATTAGAACCATCCTGTCCAGGAATGATGCTGAAAAACTAGTCCATGCCTTTATTACTTCAAGACTGGATTACTGTAACATTTTATTATCAGGTAGTCCACAGAAAACAATTAAAAGTCTTCAGTTAGTCCAAAATACTGCTGCTAGGATTCTGATGAATATTAAAAGAAGAGATCACATTTCCCCTGTTTTAGCTTCTCTTCACTGGCTCCGAGTGAGATCTAGAATAGAATTCAAGATCCTCCTTCTGACATATAAAGCTCTTAATAATCTAGCTCCATCATACATAAGAGACCTGATTGTTCCATATGTTCCTAACAGGGCCCTTCGCTCTCAGACTGCAGGTTTACTGGTAGTTCCTAGGATTTCTAAAAGTAGAATGGGTGGCAGATCTTTCAGCTATCAGGCTCCCCTCCTATGGAACAGGCTCCCAGGGTTGGTTCGTGAAGCAGACAATTTGTATATCTTTAAAACTAGGCTTAAAACTTTCCTCTTTGACAAAGCTTACAGTTAGAGATATGTTAATAGGCAGTTAGAGACAGGTTAGACAGGTAGCTAGGAAGAGATAGGTTAATGTTAGTAGCCAGGTAGAGTGTCAAAAGCTAGGAAGGGATATGAAGAGGTAGAGTAGCTACGTAGAGATAGATTAATGTAAGCGAAGTAGAGAGTGTTAGTAGCTAGGTCTCCTAGTAAGTAGGAGACAGGTTAATGTTAGTAGTCAGGTAGAGTGTCAAAAGCTAGGAAGAGATAGAAAGAGGTAGAGTAGCTAGGAGACAGGTTAATGTTAGTAGCTATGCTGCTTTAGGCTAGGCTGTTGGAGGACATTATTAGGGTCTGTTCCTACTTTCTCTCCTACTTCTCCCCAACTGCATGATGTGCTGTCAGTTCAAGCGCTAACCTGCTTTCTCTTAGTCTCTTCTTATAGTAGATACTCCTGACCCGCCCTGCTTGACGACCCTGACTAAGATGGCATTGCAGTGACGGAAAGTTCTCCATGTCCTGCAACAAACTTCTGCATCAGTTCTGTTGCTCTTTCTGTGTCTCTGTTCTGTGTCTCTGTTCTGTGTCTCTGTTCTGTATTCTCCAAACCACAGACGGTCTCGGCAGATGACCGCTTGTGCTGAGCTTGGTTCTGCCGGAGGTTTCTTCCTGTTAAAAAGGGAGTTTTTCCTTTCCACTGTCGCTTCGTGCTTGCTCAGTGTGAGGGATTGCTGAAAATTACACGACGCAATCTTCTGTGGTTCTCTAATTTCTACATTAAACATTGTATTGTAATAACTCTTCTTGTAAAGTGCCTTGAGATGACATCTGTTGTGAAATGGCGCTATATAAATAAACTGAATTAAAATTGAAAATTAACAGAAGTTTCGCAGGCAAGATGACTGGCTCTAGAAAGCCGAGGGGGTCGTAAATGGAGTTAATGACAGACAAAATGCCTCTTCTGGTTATTGGTTACTCTTGTAGCATTATGGTGTAGATGAAAGTATCTGCTTCTGTATCCTATTGTACACCGAGAGTTCTCTCAACTGGCAAACTGTCGTGCCTAAGATCCAGATCTTTCACTTCACTGGCTCTATGTTCTTCTGGTATTGATATCAACACCTTTCGTCTGTTGCTTGTCCACTTTGTCAATGTAAACCCTCCACTGGCACACAAAGAATGAAGATCACTTACCAGTTTCACTGCTTCATCTTCTGCGGTTACATTTTTCAGACAGTCGTCTACATAAAAATTTGCATGACTGTCTGAACTGCTTCCAATGACACTTCTGTCCTATTGTCTTCAGCAGTTCTCTTTAATGCAAATGAGGCGAGACTTGGAGAGGAAGTTGCGGCGAAATGATGCACCATCATCCTATACTCTTGTATGGGCTCATCCAACTTGCCATTTGGCCACCAAAGAAAGCGAAGTAGGTCAGCATTTTGTTCTGGTAAGTTGACTTGGTAAAACATTGACTCAATGTCTGCCATCAGCTATTGGCTCTTCACGGAATCGTTAGAGAACACCTACCAGTGAGTTAGTCATGTCAGGTCCCTGCTCCTTGTTTAGTGCTACATCTTTGAACGAAGCCGTACAGTCAAACAGCACTCGTAACTTTCCTTTTTTCGGGTGATAAACCCCATGATGTTGTATGTAGAACACTCTTTTGTCATCCCGACTCAACTGATGTTCTAGAACCGCAAAGCCCTTGGTTAAGATATTTTCCATGAAATTCTTGTAGTCTTCAAAGAACTGAAGATTTTTCTTAAACTTTTTGCCTAAACATGCTATTCGTTGTTCAGCAACGCAACGGTTGTTTGGCATCTGAAGATTCTTATTTCTTAGTGGTAGTCCAATATTATAATGTACTTTTTGAAATGTTTGTCTTCCTGTGACATTTCTTCCTTGTCATCATAATTACGCTCAGAAAAATCAGTGTTACACTGTTGAACCAGTAGTTTCTCAACTTCCTTCAAGGAAATTCTGTTGACTGAGAAATGTTGACTTTCATTCTCTGTGTTATTTATTTCTTTTCTTATGGGTCCATTCACAACCCAACCAATACTGTTTTTTACTGCATAAGGACCTCCATTTTGTCCATTAATGACACGCCATGGTTCCATCGCTTGTGCACAGTTTGCTCCTATAAGCAGGTCCACATTGGCTTTTATCTCTGGTAGCCTCACTTCTTGCAGGTTAGACCACCTTTGAATATCTGACTGTTTGGGTATGTTTCCAGTTGTTACTGGTATGCTAGTGTGAGTAAATACCTTGGGTAAGTCAATTCCAAGTCTTTTATAACAAAGCTGTTCATTTGTTTCTGGTCTTCTCGCTTTTCTTCACCCATGGTGTTCAAGAGAATCCGTGTAGGCTTTCCTTTAACTTTCAGTCTGTTTTGCAGATCTTCAGTGCAGAATGTCGCTGTGCTTCCAGGGTCTAGAAAGGCATATGTCTCTATGTATTCATCACTCTTTTTTGATTTAATCTTAACTGGTACAATAGAGAGCACACAATCCTTGATTTCCATAATGCTTTTGTAGCAAACATTTTGCCTCATGGTAGCCTTTGCTTGGAGTCATGTATACACAACTGCGAACTAGCTCTTGCGGTTCTCCAGCAGTAAACTGTTCCAAGAAATACAACTTGTCTTGATAATTTTCAGTCTTCTGTTCTACTGAGTATTCAAATGCTCCTATGAACGCTTTATATTGTAAAGCATCACCTTTAAAAACAGGAATGTCCTTTGTTGGCAACTGAGCTAACTGTTGCTGTTTCACAAGTAACTCTGTAATTACATTCTGTTTCTGCATAACTGATCACCAGCCCTCATTTCTGTTGATCTGAATATTCTGTCCAACATTTGTAAGTGAATGAAACTGCTGTAGTTTCTGTGAGTTTTACACTTGTGAATTAACAGGAACACCTAAATCAACTTGCTGTGGAAGCATTACATTAACTTTTCCCTTTTTACCTCCTCCTCTTTGAGATCATTGTACTGTTGCATAACTGTTCGAACCATCTTCAGATCTTTCATACTCTTTGAGCATATTTAGTTTTGCCCGGCTTTCTGCCAATGCAGTTTCTAGCTCCAACTCTTCTTTTTCAGCTTTAACTCTTGCTGTTTCAAGCTCTAGATGCTGTTTTATTTTGGCCAGCTCCAACTCAAGTTGTTGTTTTTTCTTTAACGCAGCAACACGTTCTAGCAAGGCTGCATGTTCTGCCTCTTGTTTAGCACGAGTAGAGGAAACTCTGGATGATGCTGATGACCGACTCACTTGAGACCCACATTGGTTATTTTCGGATGTATTTTTGACCCCAATCTGTGACACACTGTCACTTGATTTTACAGCTTCTTGTAAGTCATCTGTAACATGCGCTTGCAGCACGACTTCTTTTGGATTCATGTGTTTATGATCTTCTGCAATCCACCTTTTTGTATTTTTCATAAACTCTTTAATAAATGCCATTTTGGGCTCGAACCAAGTGTCCTGATCCCATGTTTTATCTTCGTCAGACAAAAGGCTGACAACAATGTTATTGTGACTGACGAACTCATTTAAAGCCAGTGCAAAGTCACCTTCCATTATTTCTTTCACACTTTGAAGATTTTGAGCATCACTCATCAATATCTTTAACTCCTTTATCTTGCCCGTGATTGTTCCTAATGTCCGCCTTCTTAACCCAATATATCTTTTTTATTTTGTGGCCAGAAAACACTTTTCTGTTAATTTACGTCTACTTCCCTCCTCTCTTTCCTCCTCTTCGATTCTCCCGTCGTTTTGATCAGCCATCTCACACATGTAGTCAATTGGCCTTAGCTGTCTGCACTTTTTGTCTTCTTTATAAATCAAGTTTCTTTTGTTTAGACATAGTGTAGATCCGCTTCTTTACTAGTGGCCAAAAAAAACCCAAATTGGCTGTGATCAAATCTCTCTTTTTTATATTTATGGTTTGCCAACAACGAGAGAAATGAGAGAGAGTCTGACAACTCTGCACGTAGTTAAGTTTAGCTTTCGTTTACCTTCGAACTTAACATGTATCCAAATACGTCTTTTTCTGTCTTCAGTGTGAGATATTAAAAAGGTTTAGTTACCTTTACCTGTACAATAATCCGTTTTTATGCCGGCATCTTTATGGCAGCGCTCCTTCTTCACATCCTCGATGTGTTGCACCTGCACCGTCTCTATGCAGGCCCGATAGAGAAGCGATTGTTTTTTACTTAAATATGGTGGCACTCTGCTTCATTTTCTTCTTTATGCCACTCCTGGAATTTAGTCCAGCAACATAGATTTGAAATTACGTGAGTAAGACCCAATAATCTTCTTTTAAACAAGGGATTTGATTAAAAAACAAATTAAAGTGGTACAACTCTGTCAAAAAACTGTGTTGCTTCCAACCAATCCAACTCCCATCTAACCTTAGAATTCTATTTAAGGAATTACGGTATACAGGAAGCCCAAAATACAAAGAATGTGCACCTAAACTCACACTTCACTATTCTATCGCATAATAAAGTCTCAGTATATTTTTTTCATTACATTATATATATTCTTTTAACATCACAAATATACATTTTAAACGTATTCACTAATATAAATGAATTAGCCACTAATTGGCTCTTACAATCATACTGGGGGATCATAGAGCCAGCTGAGCTCTTGACCGCTCCATCCCCGCCAGAAAGGTTCGCTGACCCATATCTCCTACCATTAACTTCGTTGCTCTCGCGATGCTACTTGTGCTACTCTCTGTGAAACCCTTGTGTTGTCCTTCTCACTAGGCATCTCTTCCTGCAGATGCCCAGTCCGACGCTTGGGTAGCGGGATCAACCACCCCAAAAGCAGGGGACTTGGGCCATCCTTATTTCAACGACCGCCTACACTGAAACCTCATTATGTATGGCCCCCTCGCCCTGGGCCTACACCCATGCCCATGGGTGTAGGCCCATGGGCATGGGGGGAGTGTGATGGATCATCAGGGCCCCACGGAAGAAGGACCCCTAATGCGTCAGAATGCACATTGTCGGAAATTCTCTGTTTCTTATGGGCTCTTTTTCATTCCACACCCCAGAAGCGTAAAGATATTTTAACTTATTGTTCTCCTGACTTCTTAAATGTCCTGAAGGGAACATCAAGCTGTCTACCTCTCAATACAACAAAGTCAAGGATTAAAAAAATAATTCTCAGGCTGTTGGCTGATAGGAAGGTGGGGTTAAAGCGCAAACGACAGGTACTGAAAACTCAGACGGGGGGGATTCTCCCTCGATTATTGGTGTAATACAGTTTCTTGGAGTACTGGTGGCAGGTATTATTCTAGGGTGGAAACAAAGAGCCCCGTGTAACTTTAATGCTGCAAGGAGACCGAATGAATGATGAGGCTTAAAGGGATAATCAGATCGTCAGGGGGAATAGCCGAGGGCCAGATGGTCCTGACTCCACAGAAACCTCGTCCAGACCTGCTGTTGAGAGTGTTGACAATGAGAGAGCAGCTAAGAAAATGAAAAATAAAAAGTGCATTTTGATGTCACCAGTTTGGCCATCTTTAAAGGCCCCAACCGTCAAAAAAATGAAGGGAAAGAAGGAAGTCTATTATGATGTCACCGGTTTGGCCTGAGAAAGTGGCGGTACCTCATAGAAAACGTAGGGGCATTTTGTAATCATCCGTCTGGACCAGAGCATTTTAGCAAAAAGACTCTCCATAAGGCGACCCGACCCCCCACCAACGAAATTGAAGGACAGTGATATGGCACTCAGGTGGCTGTATGATGCCCCAGTATGATGGTAGAGTGGTCTGCCTGGTGAATTCTCCAATATCCAATGGCTCGGAGCAAAGATTTAGTCTGGCTGGAAGTCCTTGATGTAATGCAAAGGAACAGAAGGTTTATTTTCTGACCTAGCATGCGGGGAGGGGTCAGTAGACATGTTGGAACATTTTCTGCAAGGGGATCTGATGAATACAGTAAATTGAAGTATCAAACAAATCAGGGAGCATGTCACACTCCAGTTGGCGAGCTGTTTCTATAAAGCTGTTGTAACTTTGGTAGTCTCTGAGGATTTTTATTTTTTACTTAAAGAAACCAGGTCTAAAGTGATGTTTTTTGTCCTATTCTGTTTTTTAAAGACAGAGTAACAGAGCATAAAAAAAATAAAAGGATTAGCTTCTGATCCAAAATAGGTGAGGGTGGGTAAAATCTCCTTTCACTGCTCTTACACAATTAGTGTATCTATGATGAATTGATTGAAACATGTAATGCTAAATCTAGAATGCAGGAGCGAGTATACAGTAGTTATACATTAAAGTCAGGAATCTAAAAAGCACCTCATAGCTGTGCAATTAAATAGCCCGCTCCATGAGACATGTTGGGGCAAAACCCTGTTAGAAACATGTCCAGACAAAAACTAGACTATTAAAGGACCTGTTTTGACATGTTCTGTTGACACGGAGGGGATACATTCAACCCATAGGGGGCTCTATTCATTCAATCAGGTGTAATGTTTAGTTTGGACCACCAGAGGGAGCCATTTATACAACAGGGAATAATGCCCTGCTTTCTGGTCTTCCGAAAAAGACTACCTCAAGTTTACAGCTTTTACAAAATTCAGCACCACGTGTCCTGATGAAGACCAGGGGGCTATAGTTGTGATGATGATTTTATTTTGGGTTCGGGAAGGGTGGGGTTTGTGGGGTCATTTTAATCTTTAAAGCACTTTGAGAAGCTATGTAGCTGGAAAAGCGCTTTATAAATAGAGTTTGATTGACTGATTGATGCTAATTTTATTTTTACAACTCATTTGCATATTTGACAGAAGGTGGTATAGATATTATCTCATTACTAGCAATATCCCTGGACCTCGGGCTTCATGCAAGATGTCACTGTGAGAAATGTAGAAATGATCTTGAGAATGATGAGTAAACACCCCAGAAAAACCCAGGGGGAACTGGTCAAGGACCTGAAGAGAGCTGGTACCACAGTAACAAAGGTTACAATTAGTAACACAAAATGGGGCTAATTTATCAAGATTCCTGATAATGACTGCAAAATTGCGTGCAGCGTCAAAAGTTTGCGCCGGTGGGTTGTCCTTAATTTGCGGGTGATTTACTAAGATTGCGTGAAAAATTCTCAACAGGCGCAAGCAGCAGTATTTGTGGAGGAGTTTGTTGCCGCTAATGCGAGTAGAGCAAAATTAAGACATGCTTTTCAGAAGTGCTAAAAATAGACGCTAAAATAGCCGCCGCAAACATTTTTTATGCTTCATAAATTAACACTGCGTCTGGAATGCCTACTTCTTTGCTTATTCTCCTCCCAATATTTTGCGTCTTCTTACAGAAACGCCCAGATTGCATATTCAGGGGCAAAAGCGCCAAATGGATTGCGTGCGTCTTGCTGCGGGTTTAACAGGCGCAATGCACTCTGATAAAAGTGCTTCTTAAAAGAGAAGTAAAAGGTATGCATGGACTCGCCATGTTTGGAAGGGAAAGAATGTTGAGTTGCATCTCAAGAGGAGGATAAAAGTGCTTCTTAAAAGAGAAGTAAAAGGTATGCATGGGCCATAAGTCTTGCTTAGTTGTAGCAGCTAAATATTTATATTTTGCACCATTATAAATATAAATTCTTAGAAAATCATACAATGTGATTTTCTGGATTTTTTGTGTTACATTCTGTCTCTTGCATTTGACATGTACCTATGATAAAATTACAGCCCTTTATTTTTTTTAAGATGGAGAACTAGGACAATTGGTGGCTGACTAAATAGTTTTCCCCACTGTAGTTCTGATAAAAATGGTTTACAAATGGCTGATTATTGGTCATTCTGGTGGGTTCTTTAAATCCTTGTGTTTTTTAGTGAGCATGTAAAATTAAGAAATTTTTGGGTGGCCAAAAAGCAGGAATTCATGTTCCCTTTGTTAAACCATTGTTCATTTTTGGTATGTAGGATTATCTTTACAAGTTCAGTCGTCCTTTGCTCTATTGGATTAAACAGGAGATATTCATAGTACTCCCTGTTATCCAACTGTCTCTTGGCTTCTGTGACATTTTGAGCTTTGTCCCGCAGTACTACAGCTCCATGTTTATCAGCTACATTATTACGTTTTCATTAGCTGGCAACCACTTTATTGCATCTATTTCTTCTTTTGTCAAATTGTGATCCAGTTTAATATTAGGTATAGAAAAATTATTAACTTCACTTGTAGGTTTTTTAAAGAACATGAAGAGTGTGATTACATATACTTAGTGTAAAGGTAGACTTGGGTCTGATGGTGTTCTCATTGCATCTTTTCACATATGAACTCAAGACGCTACAAAAAGTTGACCTATTTGACTTCAACACATTTTATTTAAGATACTTAACATCTCAAACAGAATTTTGTAGGTGAAAACCTTACGTGACCTTTCACCATTGCTCATTAGCTGTATAGTACAGAGCCCGGCCGGGGTCAGATGTAGAAATAATTTTGAGGTGTAAGAATCCGTACCCTCGTTTTAATAAACCTTGCGCATGGATTATTAAACTGTCCGCACGTATTCGTATTCCGTTCCCTTGGTTTATTAAACCATGTGTGACAGTGTGGGGTGTCGTGTCCGATTGATAATCCGCCCTGGCTGTGTGGCCATCTAATTTTTCCTTTTGCTGACTGGTAAGCTCGCATGACTTTCACCTGGGAAACCGCAGATCCAATCCTGCCCAGGCCCTTGTTGTGCATCTTGCCACACAGGCATTGTTTTGAGTTCCTGCAGGAAAGTAGGCTATAACAGCATAAGTGTTGTTTAAAGCAGGGACAATGTCCCTGGCATTATTTATGAATCACAGTTTTGTCCCCAGCACTTAAAAACCTGGTGAGGATTTTTTTAACAGTGCAGGTCGAACATCTGCTTTTGCTTGTTTAATAATCCATGCAGAAAGTTTATGAAACCAAGGGTACAGATTCTTATCCCTCAAAATTATTTTTGCACCTGACCCCTGCTGACTGCTTAGTATGGTCCTCTTCCCTAGCCCGACTCGAAAGTATTCAGGATTTGTTCTTTCTTTGCTTTGCATTACCAATCAAAGCAAGTAACATACCTGGGTAGTGATGTGACTTTGCCCCACTTCTCAATGCAAAAGCGTCGCAGGCCATTGGATCCTCTAAGGGCTGCAAAACCTTCATATGGCACACTGGATGTCCCTGTGACAAACTGCAGCAGACGGAGGCGTTGCTCGTTGGTGAATCTCTCCACAGCTGCCCAGAACCATCGCATCACTATGTGGCCGTCATGGTAACCTAGCAGGGACAGCCCACATGTATAAATACATGCTGTAACACACACATGCAAATAATTCTCCCACAATCTGTTCTTTCAACTTATTTTCATCCCCTAATAAAAGATTATTTAAACCAAGCCAGTTGACTGTGGAAAAGTCTAATAATATTTAAAGCTGCAAGAAGCCTCAAACGACCCTCGCAGTTTAGCGCCTCTCCGGCCTGTGCTGTGGGACTCATGTACCGCGGGACTCATGTACCGCCACCTCAATAGTTCCACCGAGCCTGATGATAAAAATTTTCATAAGATAGTGTTCAAAAGGATAAATACCAGCTTTGGTCTTATCGTAAGACAATATCACTTTCACTTATAGGTTGTATTACCACAAAAAATATAATATTACCCCAAAAATTTACCAACTTATGTTGGCCCTTCCAATCATGAAAAACTAAAATCTAACTTTATTTATAAAGCAATTCAAATTGCTTGACAGAATAATAAGTACCCCACATACACTACCGTTCAAAAGTTTGGGGTCACATTGAAATGTCCTTATTTTTGAAGGAAAAGCACTGTACTTTTCAATGAAGATAACTTTAAACTAGTCTTAACTTTAAAGAAACACACGCTATACATTGCTAATGTGGTAAATGACTATTCTAGCTGCAAATGTCTGGTTTTTGGTGCAATATCTACATAGGTGTATAGAGGCCCATTTCCAGCAACTATCACTCCAGTGTTCTAATGGTACAATGTGTTTGCTCATTGGCTCAGAAGGCTAATTGATGATTAGAAAACCCTTGTGCAATCATGTTCACACATCTGAAAACCGTTTAGCTCGGTACAGAAGCTACAAAACTGATCTTCCTTTGAGCAGATTGAGTTTCTGGAGCATCACATTTGTGGGGTCAATTAAACGCTCAAAATGGCCAGAAAAAGAGAACTTTCATCTGAAACTCGACAGTCTATTCTTGTTCTTAGAAATGAAGGCTATTCCATGCGAGAAATTGCTAAGAAATTGAAGATTTCCTACAACGGTGTGTACTACTCCCTTCAGAGGACAGCACAAACAGGCTCTAACCAGAGTAGAAAAAGAAGTGGGAGGCCGCGTTGCACAACTGAGCAAGAAGATAAGTACATTAGAGTCTCTAGTTTGAGAAACAGACGCCTCACAAGTCCCCAACTGGCATCTTCATTAAATAGTACCCGCAAAACACCAGTGTCAACATCTACAGTGAAGAGGCGGCTGCGGGATTCTGGGCTTCAGGGCAGAGTGGCAAAGAAAAAGCCATATCTGAGACTGGCCAATAAAAGAAAAAGATTAAGATGGGCAAAAGAACACAGACATTGGACAGAGGAAGACTGGAAAAAAGTGCTGTGGACGGATGAATCCAAGTTTGAGGTGTTTGGATCACAAAGAAGAATGTTTGTGAGACGCAGAACAACTGAAAAGCATGGTGGAGGTAATGTGATGGTCTGGGGTTGCTTTGGTGCTGGTACGGTGGGAGATTTGTACAGGGTAAAAGGGATTCTGAATAAGGAAGGCTATCACTCCATTTTGCAACGCCATGCCATACCCAGTGGACAGCGCTTGATTGGAGCCAATTTCATCCTACAACAGGACAATGACCCAAAACACACCTCGAAATTGTGCAAGAACTATTTAGAGAAGAAGCAGGCAGCTGGTATTCTATCGGTAATGGAGTGGCCAGCGCAGTCACCAGATTTGAACCCCGTTGAGCTGTTGTGGGAGCAGCTTGACCGTATGGTACGCAAGAAGTGCCCATCCAACCAATCCAAATTGTGGGAGCTGCTTCTAGAAGCGTGGGGTGCAATTTCTCCAGATTACCTCAACAAATTAACAGCTAGAATGCCAAAGGTCTGCAATGCTGTAATTGCTGCAAATGGAGGATTCTTTGATGAAAGCAAAGTTTGATGTAAAAACAATCTTATTTCAAATAAAAATCATTATTTCTAACCTTGTCAATGTCTTGACTCTATTTTTTATTCATTTAACAACGTATGGTGGTGAATAAGTGTGACTTTTCATGGAAACCACAAAATTGTTTGGGTGACCCCAAACTTTTGAACGGTAGTGTATATCCCAGCCAGTATAAGCCCCCCCCATCCCCAACACAAGTTTAAGTCCACCCCCCCGCACACTCACACTGTTCCCATGTGAGGACACACTCAGGAGCAACATTAAGGCAACATTAAAATAGACTATAAAGTGGACATTAAAATGAACGTTGGGCCGAGTACAGATGAGCCAGGTTAGGTAAAGAAACACCGTCAAAGGAGCCATTTATCTAAACTTACCATAAAAGTCCTCTCTGTGAGATAGGATGTGAACAATTTATGAATAGCACCAGAGAGGCCTATCTGTTTTAGATGGGTTAAAAGACGGCATGGTCTATCGTATCAAAGGCAGCGCTTAAATCCAGTAGAACCAACACTGTCACCTTCTGAGCATTGTAGTTTAATCTAAAATCATTCAAAATTTTCGGAAGGGACGTTTCAGTCCTGTGGTTCTACCCTGAAACCAGACTGAAATTTCTCGAGGACATTATGAGCGTCAATAAAATCATTAAGTTGATTTGCTTAAAAATGGTGTGTTATATATCTGTCAGAAATGGTTTAAATCATTAATGTCATGCCTCACTCCCCACTCACACTCCTTTATTATTTGCACCTGTGTTATCCTGAACCTCCAGGGCTCTGCCCCTGATTAATCATTGTTTCCACCTGTTTCTCCTTGGTTCTCCCCTCATTTAAGATCCATCGAGGCCTTCTATCCTCGCTGGATCATTGATTGTGTCATGCCTTTCGTGGCTGCAGCTCATTAAAACCACCTCACCTGAGTTCTGCTTCTGCGTCTGGGTCCTTCGTCTCTCACACTGCAGCACAAATCCTGACAGAATGATCCAGCCAAGAAGGAGGGACCCAGCAGAAGCCTCCGACCCCGACATCCTGGAGTCCCTCTGGTGTAGGCTGGAGAAGGTCTCTGGCTTCGCCAGCCCGTCCGCTCGCCTCACCGCGCTGGAGGACTACATCCTAGACCTCCTTCCTCGGTTCCGCTCCAGCCTCAACCCGCTCGATGCGGAGGAGTTGGAGGAGGCAGCCGACGACGCCTTCCTTGCTGCGGAGGAGGAGCTGCCTCCTGCAGGGACACAGCCCGCCTCTACCAACGTCGGCTCGGTCTCCTGGTTCCATGCGCCTCCGAACCTCTCACCGGCTGTCTTCGCCCCTTTCCCGACCGCTTCACCGAGGGCTCCGGTCAATCGCCCAGCTGCTGCTCCCACACCACCGTCTTCGGCTGCGGCAGGACGGGGTCCCCTCTGCGTGAGCGAGGATGAACTGTTCGAGTTTTTTTCATGGGGACAGACTCGAGTACCTCTGCTCCAGAAGGGATCCAGCTCCTCGCCGCGGTCAGCGACGCAGACGCCGGAAGGCTGCGCCGGAGTCTCCGCCCTCGGACGGTTCGGACTGGGAGGACGCGGATGAGCATTATCTGGAGCAGCAGACCTCACTCGTCGGTTCTCGGCTTGCCTACTGCGCTCCTGGAACAGGCCCACGTAGGCATGAGCCTCCATGTCAGCCACGCAGCCGAGGGCACGAGGCACCTCTACCATCTCGCCGCAGACGGCGGCGCCGACGGGAAGTAGTTGCTTCCGGGTCCCCGAAGTTGGCGTCTGCATCGCACTGCTCGGCCCCGAAGTTGGCGTCTGCATCGCCCTATTCCTCCTTCTTCCTTCCCCAGTCTTTGTTCCCAGAGCACCTGCAGTCTCGGCCTCCTGAGCTGCCGGATATGCAACTGCCGCCTCCTGAGCTGCCGGATATGCCGCTGCCGCCTCCTGAGCTGCCGGATATGCCGCTGCCGCCTCCTGAGCTGCCGGATATGCCGCTGCCGCCTCCTGAGCTGCTGCTGCATCGCCTGCCGGCTCCCACGCCGGCTCTTCGCCGCCTGGCTCCCAAGCCGGCTCCTCGCCGCCAGGCTCCCAAGCCGGCTCCTCGCCGCCAGGCTCCCACGCCGGCTCCTCGCCTCCAGGCTCCCACGCCTGCGCCTCGCCTCCAGGCTCCAAAGCCTGCTCCTCGCCACCAGGCTCCAAAGCCGGCTCCTCGCCGCCAGGCTCCCACGCCGGCTCCTCGCCGCCAGGCTCCTACGCCGGCTCCTCGCCTCCAGGCTCCCACGCCGGCTCCTCGCTTCCAGGCTCCAGGCATTCGGGCCGTCCGCCCGTCTCACGTCCCGCCAGGGGACGTCCACCCGTCTCACGTTCGGCCAGGGGACGCCCGCCCGGAGGAAGGCATTTGGGCCGTCCACCCGTCTCACGTCCCGCCAGGGGACGTCCACCCGTCTCACGTCCCGCCAGGGGACGTCCACCCGTCTCACGTTCGGCCAGGGGACGCCCGCCCGGAGGAAGGCATTTGGGCCGTCCGCCCGTCTCACGTCCCGCCAGGGGACGTCCACCTGTCTCACGTCCCACCAGGGGACGTCCGCCCGACTCACGTCCCGCAAGGGGACGCCCGTCGGTCCTTCGTCCGACCAGAGGTCGCCATTCGGGCCGTCCGCCTGACTCACGTCCCGCAAGGGGACGCCCGCCGGTCCTTCGTCCGACCAGAGGTCGCCATTCGGGCTGTCCGCCCGACTCACGTCCCGCAAGGGGACGCCCGTCGGTCCTTCGTCCGACCAGAGGTCGCCATTCGGGCCGTCCGCCCGACTCACGTCCCGCAAGGGGACGCCCGTCGGTCCTTCGTCCGACCAGAGGTCGCCATTCGGGCCGTCCGCCCGACTCACGTCCCGCAAGGGGACGCCCGCCGGTCCTTCGTCCGACCAGAGGTCGCCATTCGGGCCGTCCGCCCGACTCACGTCCCGCTGGAGGGCGTCAACACAGACACGCGGGCCCTCCTGCCGTGGGCCCCCTCCACCCACCCTGAAAGGGTGCTAATCCTTTTGTTTTTTTTTCTATATGGCGTCTGGGATCCGCCTTTAAAGGGGGGGGTCCTGTCATGCCTCACTCCCCACTCACACTCCTTTATTATTTGCACCTGTGTTATCCTGAACCTCCAGGGCTCTGCCCCTGATTAATCATTGTTTCCACCTGTTCCTCCTTGGTTCTCCCCTCATTTAAGATCCAGCGAGGCCTTCTATCCTCGCTGGATCATTGATTGTGTCATGCCTTTCGTGGCTGCAGCTCATTAAAACCACCTCACCTGAGTTCTGCTTCTGCGTCTGGGTACTTCGTCTCCCACACTGCAGCACAAATCCTGACAATTAATCATTCAAATCTAAATTTCTGCTTTTGTTTTTTTGTTTTTTCCTTTTAATTAGTGATTACTGTGAGTTCAATTTCCTGATGTCGTGGGCACGAAACCGAGACAAGAAGGAAGAAAGGAAGAAGGTGAAGAAAAGAAACAGGACCAGCAGAGGCGCGAATGGACGACACAAGACAGGGAGGCAAACAAAGAACACAAGAAAACATCCCAGTCCTCCGCCTCTGCCGGATGGCAGAGAAAATTGCCTTGCAATTCTTTAAAAAAACCAAACAAACAAAAACAACAAACTGAACAGAACCACACAAATAGTTCAGATCCAGCAATATAAACTAAGAATTACACATTCACTACACACAAGCATGTATTAATGAACACAATACTAATGTTTCTGGTAAACTCCTGGTAACAACTAACTAATGACGATGACCTCAGCTCAAGATATGTCCGTCCACACCAATGTCCCCACACCTATATGTGTGTGCGATCATGCAGGTCTGAATAAGGTTTCCCCATGCAAGTGATTGATAGCTGGTGTAAGGAACCGTCAATCCGTCCTGCAGGAATCGACAGACATGAATGAGGCAGGAGACGCATGCGTCCAGAGTCCCACAGAGCGAAGCAGCCACAGGTGGACCAGCGCAGGGCCGATCACCCACCAAGAAAGGAACAGGTGGAAGCCCCAGGGGAACACCAAGCAGCCGCAATGCTGGGGCCCGAGAGATCGCATGGACGAGCCCACGGGCTCCGCCGGAAACCGGCTACGCCAGGGCGGGCCCGGAACAGGACCCGGCCCCCCAGCAGGGCGCCGACCAGGGACCCGCCGAGAGGGGTCCCTCGCCGCTGCCGCCAGGCAGGAAGCGCCCACAGCCGACGGACAACACACGCCTTCGCCACCCCGGACCAATACCCACCGCCAACAACCCGGCCCCCCCCACACACCCACACGCCAGGGAGCTACAGTAAAAGCCACAGCGGATGTACACCCTCCCCAGGCCGCGCCTAGCCATCACCTGGACATCCAGATCTACCAGCTACCGGGTCCAGATCCAGCCCCACGCAGAGCGCCAAGATCTGGTGTCCAGGCAATGCCGGACAGCCCCCCCAGATGAACCGACCAGGCAGTAGAACTCATGGAACTGGCAGGAGGCCTTGGCGCCAGGCACAGTCCCCACCGATCCACCGGACGGCACCAACCTACTTCACAACCCCGGCATCCCCATAAGAGGTGCCCCAGTCAATCCAAGGAGGGCGTCAGCCCGAAACAGCGGCCGCCCGACACACCGGCCCACCCAGGACCAGCCATGTATGCACCAGGACCGGGCCGCAACTGGGACCCCCGGCCCCAGGCATCGAGAGCCATCATCGACCAGCGGGCAGGAGCATCCATCACCGACGGGGAGTGACGGAGGGGAAGAAGATGCACCAGGCCAGAGGGCAGCCAAACACCCAACCTGACAAGTAGACATACAGAGACACTCATACGTACCCTCCCTCTCATGCGTACACATTTGTACATATACAGGACACACGAAAAAAGGATGCTGTACACTCATTCATACACTCTATACATACTCTGTACTCCCAGGCCCAGGGACAGACCCCCCCGATAGAGCACCCTGCCCCTGCACCCGGTAGACGGACCCCTTGCCCACCAGGACGGGGACAAGCAGACCGCCAAGGCCCCCACCCCGGCAAGAGTATAGCCCACTAGCCCAGGTCCCCGACCAGACGGCCTGATAATCCTTTTTAACAGGGACTTTGCCACCGCCCCTTTGAAGGCGCAGGAAAAAACCCTGTCTGAAGGGAGCAATTCATTATGGTTAAAATCTAGTCCCTAAAACATCCATAAAATGGCTTAAAAAACAAAGTGGGGTTTCAGTCAAAAACACACGTGTTGGGCCTCTCTGAGGAGAAAACTATCAAGAGTCCCAGCTTCTACCAGGATAAAACTGTCATGTGTTTCCTCTGGTAAAGACACACACTCTGATTTGTCTAAAATCATGTTACTTTGAGAAGAAAAAATATCACATCTGATGGTGTCTACCTTCCCTCTTAAGTGGTCTGTAAACTCATCACAGCATGATTGAGGGGGGTTTCTGAAATGAATTAGTAGTATGGTATAGTAGAAAAAATAATTTTAGGACTATATATATGTTTGATATGATTCTTGAAAAATAACCATTTCTTTAATTTACAGCATTATAGTATGATTTGAAAAGTTCTATGAATAATTGATTATTTATTGTGGTTTTATATTTCCTCAATTTTCTCATGCAAAAGAAATCAACCATTTAAATTACACTGTGACAGATACAAGTGGCTAAAATGAGTTCCCACCATAAGGTGTCGTGGCCCTCCCTTAGTGATAAGGTGGGAAGCTTAGTTACCCGAGAGGGCCTCAGTAGAGCCACTGCTCCTGTACAACGAGAGGAATCAGTTGAGGTGGCTCGAGCATCTGGTCAGGATAACTAGCGAGGTGTTGTGGGCATTTTACACCGGAAGGAGAACCAGAAGAAGACCCAGGGAACACTGGAGGGACTTGGTTTCTTGGCTGTGCTAGGAAAACTCTGGGATTCCCCCTGAGGAGCTGGCCCAATTCGCTGAGGAAAAGGATGTCAGGGTCTCTCTATTTAAGCTGCTGCACCCCGCTACCCGGCTCCGGATGAGTGGAAGAAAATGGATGAATGGATAGATCAAGGACACATCAACAAAAAGAAGCACATTGCTCAAACCTAACCATATGACTTCCTCTGTTTGTAGTTCTATATCTTCAAATATAGTCTGAAATTTTCAACAGGAGATGACATCAAGAGCCTGAGCCCATGCAAATAGGGATAATCAGACTCAACCTGCAGGAATAGCAACAACCGTTTGTGTAGGTCTATCACATAGCCACCTGTATAAACCGGTCGTCCTTCACCACACCACAGCTAAAATACAGGGTCTGTCAATAGAGTCAGTGGGATTGATGGACTAGCCTGAACCCCTTTACCATTCCCGTCTTATTCTACCTACCAAGTTAATGCTCAGAAATTGACCCCCACTTAGTGACGACACTAATTGCTCCTGGTTGTAAACAAAGTTTGATCAACTCAAACCTGGTTTTCCAGTGTAAAATTCCCATCTACACCCCTTTAAGTGGGTAAGTCTCTTCCACACATAATTCATAAAACCAAAATCTTTCTACTTGTTGTTTCTGGAAATCATCAAATAGTCCATAACTTTCTACATCATTCTTGCTTTGTAGACACCAATTATCCCAGGTCATGACCTTCTCATCAAATATAACACCGAAATAAACTAGGTGGAAAGCAGAGTTCAAGTTTGCTCCACATATTGCTTACACATCTATTTGCAGTCCACCATTTTAGCAAAGACAAAGCTCTTTCGCTACCTCCCCACAGACCATATGACTCGGTCTTGGACCTTCTTCCTGGAGCTCTACTTCCATCCAATTGGTTGTTCAACATCTGCAGTTCAGAGACAAAAGTTATGTAAAACTACATCAATGAATCACTAGCTACAGGAGGTATCCTACATTGATCCTCACTCCTAAGACTAGTTTTTTTTCTCTCATAAAGATGGTTCACTACGCCCGTGCATTAATTTAAGAAGACTAAATCGGTTAATGAAAAATAAATATCCTGTACTTTGCCATTAATCACCTCAGTCTTCAAACCGGTTTATATTCACCAGGAATGCCTACCGCCTTGTCCGGTACGCAAAAAATTTGTTTTTTGATTTTTCTTTTTTTTTTTTACAGAATAATAAACAATACAAATAAACACAATAAAAAACAAATTGCTAATTGTTTTTGTTCTTATCTTGTTTTGTTTTCATTTTACAACATGTGCACTTCAGTGCACATCAGGATTTAGGTTATGACATAAAGAGCTAAATTCAATGGCTAATTATAGGCAAGGCCATTTTATTTGTATAGCACACTTTCAACACAAGGGAATGCAAGGTGCTTTACATGACTAAAAATTTTTAAATTAAAAACATATAATACACTAGCAATATTGAAAATACAAGAAAGCATATAATAAAACAATGCTATTTAGCACTTGAACAAAAATAATAATTAGTATGGAAATTTGAAATAGGCAAACAAGAAATCATTAGCAATTTAGTAAAAGCAATGATGGCATAAGTTACTCATAAGGAAGCCTAAATAGTTACGTTTTTATTTTAGATTTAAAAGAGTTAAGTGTCTCTGCAGTTTTTCAGTCGTCTGGCAGTTTGTTCCAGATATGGGGAGCATAGAAACTGAAAGCTGCTTCTTCATGTTTGGTTCTGGTTCTAGGGACAATCAGTAGACTAGAGCTGAGGGATCTAAGTGATCTCGTAGGATTGTATCGTGATACCAGATCATTAATATACTCTGGGGCTAACCCATTTAATGATTTATGGACTAATAAAAGCACTTTGAAGTATATTCTCAGAGCTACAGGCAGCCAGTGTAAGGACTTTAGAATTGCGGTGATGTGTTCTACTTTGTTGGTTTTAGTGAGAACATGAGCAGCAGTGTTCTGAATCAGCTGCAGCTCTCTGATTGATTTTTTAGGCAGACCTGTGAAGATTATGTTACAGTAATCAAGGCGGCTGAAGATAAATGCATGGATGAGTTTTTCTGGGTCTCCTTGTGTCATCAGTCCCTTAATTTTTAGGTGATAGAAAGCTGACCTTGTTATTGCCTTTATGTGACCTTGGATGTTCAGGTCTGAGTCCATTATTACACCTAGATTTCTGGCATGGTTATTAGTTTCTAGTTGGACCAATGGAAGTTGTGTCTTGATATTCATCTTTTTTGGGTCTGAAGATAAGCACCTGCGTTTTTGTTCAGTTGGAGGAAATTATGGGACATCCAGCTCAATTTTCTCAATACACTTGTTGAGGGTTTGGATGGGTTCAACATCACCTGGTGAAATTGAGATATAAAGTTGAGTGTCATCAGCATGGTTGTGGTAGTTAACATTATTGGCGGTTATAATTTGGCTTAGTGGGAGCATGTAGATGCTAAATAGGAGGGGCCCCAGCATGGAGCCTTGGGGAACCCCCTATGTGATTTCTGTTTTTGTAATGAGAATTGGCTAATCAAAATAAAGAAGTTCCTGTTTTTGAGTTAGGATTTGAACCAGTCGAGTATCGTACCAGAGAGTCCGACACAGCTCTCAAGACGTTCCTGTAATATATCATGATTAACAGTGTCAAACGCTGCACTGAGGTCTAATAGTACCAGAACTGTGGTTTTACTACAGTTAGTAGTTAAGCGGATGTCAAAGAAAACTTTGACAAGGGCAGTTATTGTGGTACCTACGAAATCCAGCCTGATAAATATCAAAGCGGTTATTCATCGTTGGGAAGCTGATTAACTGTTGGAACACAGCTTTTTCAATAATGAAAAAAAGGATAAATTGTTCTTTTTTTTTACTCTCACACCCCAAAATAATCCGGAATGTGGGCTTAACATTTGTATTGGGGTTGAAAAATAAGTATTAATTGACCTTCTGGTGTTCAAGATCTTTTCAGTAAAGAAGCTGGCAAATTCATTAAAGGCCCTGGTGGAGCTTAGTTCGGGGGCTACTGTCACAGGAGGAGTAGTTAATCTCCCCACTGTAGCAAATAATGTCCTTGCATTATTGTTGTTTCTGTCAGTAATCTCAGAGAAGATTGATTCCCTTACATCTTTCAAGGTTAATTGCTACTTGTTCAGTCTCTCTTTATAGATTTCCTAATGAACCTGGAGACAAGTTTTCTGCCATTATTTCTTGTTGTGTCGGTACTCCCTTTCTTCATTACATACCATTGGATCGCTTCTCCACAAAGACTTCTTTTTACACATGACAGCTTTGACCTTAAGTGGCGCAATCTTATCCATCACGTCTGAGATTTTGGATAGAAATTTGTCTGTCGTCTGTGATTCTCTAATTCCTAAATTAAAATTGTATTGTAATAACTCTTCTTGTAAAGTGCCTTCAGATGACATCTGTTGTGAAACGGCAATATATAAATAAACTGAACTGAATTGAGGGATTACGTCTCTGTTTCCCAATGTATGATTCAGCTTGGTCAGCTCTGTTGTCTTTTGCATCAGCTGATATCTCAGTTGCACCAGTTGTTTTATCTATGGACAGAGAGTGACGTATTTGTATTCCAGTTTCATCTGGTTGGCGTCCTCTGTGTGTCTCAGCTAAAACTGAGCGAGCTGATTCTGACGTCTTTATCTAGGTTTGAGAACAGGGCAGTGAGTTCTCATGAGACAATTTCAAAAGAAAAAGCCTCTGACCTTTTTCAATTCAATTCAATTCACTTTTATTTATATAGCACCAGTTAACAACAAATGTCATCTCAAGGCACTTTACAACAAAAGTCATCTCAATACAATTATACAAACATTCCAATCAGTTAAGTTTTCTATGTAAGGAATCCCAGCGGATTGCGTTGAGTCATCGGTGTGAGGTTGTGCCCGGATCATGCAGACTCCAACCACGGCAATTCCTCAGCAAACCCTCATACTGAGCAAGCATTTAGCGACAGTGGAGAGGATAAACTCCCCTTTAACAGGAAGAAACCTCTGGCAGAACCCTGGCCCAGTACAAGCAATCCAGGGAGGGTTTCTTAAGTAAAGGCCTAATTACAGCAACCTTAAGTTCCTGTGGCACATATCCATTTATTAAAGATAGATTCATCATGTCTAGGATAGGGCCTGTAACCAGAGGGAACACTTCCTTAAATAATTTGGTAGGTATTGGGTCTAACGTACAAGTTGAGGGTTTAGATGGCCTTTCTTATTTATGTTACGTTAGTTTCTTGTAAACAGGTGCTTCCTTTCACAAAAAAGTTGAAATTAATTAGAAATCGAATTGACCTTTCAGCACAGACAGTTTAAACAAACCTGCTGAATGGTTTCATTCGGCTATATTCTTCGTCTGAGGGCGTTGCTGGAATTGGTCTAGATATGTGAAACTCTATCTTGGGGTTGTTGAATTTCTCGAGTAAATCCACAAAGTCTTTAATCAGAATTTCAGATTTTTTCAGAGACATATCAGCAGTTCCACCATGAACAACAACTTTTTTCTAACTATGGATTGTTCTCAATAATTGATGGAATCCTCTCAGTAATTTATTTTACTGTCATCTGTGGACAATTAAAGACCTTTCTATTGATGCATAACTGTTCAATACCTTTGATCGATCCGTCATGAATAATAGCAAGCATTTTCCTTCTCTTGCTGTTTTCTGTTCTCTTTGGCTTTTTGTTGCTGTGTGGTTTATCTTTATTTGCGTTTAGGTGACCTTGCTATGCATCTGCCAGTCGTAGTTATTATAAAGATGTAAAGCACATCTGAAATCTTTTTGAACATTATATCAACACATATAGAACATATTTTAATGATATATTGTGCATTGAAAAAAATATGTACTCTTGGATATTTTACCTTTATTTTTGTTGCTTTTGAAAATAAATAATTATCAAAATAATTTGTTTTTTTAACTAGACAATACAAAAAACCATTGATAAAGTGAAAACTGATTTCTACAAGCAAATTACAAATAAATTAAAAATATTTAACATAAAACAAGTGATATAAATATTAAATATTCACCACCTTTGACCCAGTATTTATTAAATTGACCTTTGTTGGCAATCACAACATCAAGTCTGTCTGGATGTTTACAAACTTCATTCATTCTCCCTTGCAAAACTGCTCCAGCTCTGTTAGATTGTGTGGGGCTTGGCTGTGAAGACCCCCTTGCAACTTCTGGCAGAAATCAGAGAGGGACATGAATGAACGCTGCCATTAGAACACTCTGGGGCCCGTTTGAGCATTAAGTTATTTCTTTTGGCTCAATTAATTTCCCGGCAGTCTTCTAACGGTGTGTTCATACTGAACACGACCAACGCAAACAAAAAGCGGCACACGCCCCTAGCTGGTCACTTGAACATTTGCACCTTGAGACCTGTCCAAAGCGAACAGGTCGCGCTTAAAAATATGCCAATTTACAAAACTTGTGGTAGGACCCTGACCGGGACCGCTCCGTAACATTTGGCTGGCCTTCTCCTCCTCCCCCTCCCTCCCCCCTTCTCCCAACCCTCCCGGAGATCACAATCGACTTTGGTCTCTGAGCTGACCGCTTAAAATGTTCAGCCTGGCCTCGGGTGGATCTGGGACCGCTTTTGTGGGGGACGACTCACTTGAGCAGCAGCTAAAGGATCCAGAACCTGGGAGCAGGGCACCATCTCCATCGAGCCCAGCATGTGAGAGTGCAGCTGCCGGTGCACTGTGGTCTCTGAGCTGACGGAGGACAGAGGACTGTGTGCACTACGTGTTGGGCCTGGCCTTCTGGCAGAGCTGGGACTGCTGCAGTGGGGTTTTTGCATAGCTAAAGACTGTCGAGCTGTGGCAGAGGGATCCATAAACACCGGCTCCTCGGCATGCTGGATAACCTGGCCTGCTCGCCCAACTACTAAGCTTAGTTGCTGAGTGGCTGTCCATCTGTCTTCAGTTAGTAAAAGTTTATAACATTATATGTGAGCGCCGCAGAACTTGCTGTGGTGGAGCGATTGGGCCTGGGTTGTGTTTACTCCTCCAGAGAGGCTGTCCGGGAGATGAAGCTCCTTGCCGAGTGAGCGGGCCTTTTGCCACAAAGGGGCCACAATGTCTCTTTTAAGAGCCACCCACAAACCTCTTAAGAGCATCCATCAGTCCATCCATCCATTTCCGCTTAGTCCTCCAGGGGCCGCGGGGGGGCTGGTGCCTATCTCCAGCTGTCAAAGGGCGAGAGGCGGGGTACACCCTGGACAGGTCGCCAGTCCATCACAGCCTCTAAAGAGCATTCTTGTCTAACTATTTTAACCTCTTTATAATGTTTATTTTCTTATTCCTGTCTCTGTATAGCAAACAGCTGGTGTCATGTACCTCGAGGTGATTAGCCATGGTGTTTATCAGTATTTACTTCATGTCCTGCTAATGCTGGGACTCCATTAACTCAGTCACAGCATCACTGACACTCCGTCATCTGATTGGTTGTCGCGGCTCCACCTGAAGCTGGAGTCCACATTTTTCCAATTGAGCAGCAGATGTGACACACACAAATGCACAAAATGCACCACATTAAATGCAGCACGTCGCTCCTCAGACGCATCAGTTGCGCTACTTGGTCGGGGGACTTGAGCAGAAAAGCTTTTTCACAATGCAAATCTGCTTCTGATGTGTTGTGGTTTTCTCACGCTCCTCAATTGACTTTACATCTAAACCTGCCTCTCTGGTCGCGTTGGTCGTATTCAGTGTGAACGCACAGTAAGCCCTTCTCAATGACATTCTCAAGGACTTCTTGAATCTGTCTTTTTCCTGTATTTGGACGACATTCTCATTTACTCTAAAAATCGGAGCACCAGGGGAATGCCCACCTAGATCTCCAGCAGTTCCTCGAGAACCATTTTTAGAAAAAAATTAATTTCACAAAACTTCAGTCAGTCCCATTCCTAAGGCCAAGTGTCCTTACAGACTTCAATTCACACCAGTTTCGGTTTGTGTGGAACATCTCTGGAGGTTTGCTCCAGCAAGAGCACCAAATCTCTGTGTTGATGCAAGTTTTTTATAAAAACTATCTTTGAAAACAAACGCCATACTCATCTGCTCTTAGTGCAGTGTTTCCCTTACATAGGCGTTACCGTGGCGCTCCGCCACAGCTATAAAATGTAAACCAGCCAACCTGTAGGCTACATGTATTTTGCGCAGCAAGTACGTAATTTAACATCGCTGGTACGATTCGGCCCTTTAAACTCCGAAAAAAAGCTGCAGACATGTGAGTTTTGTGCTAAATGTGCTGTACTCATGTCTGACAAGACAATGAAGCAGCGTGGGGAAGCAGTTTCAGGCAATCATTGTAGAAAAGAAGAGAATAATGAGTCTACTGAACGTAACATCTGTGCCCCCCCTCCTCCATGCTTCTTCCTGCCCTCTGCTTCAGCTGTCTGTCCTCCGTTCCTCAATCGCTGCACCTGGACCAAAAGGTAAACTGCTTTGTGTGTCGCGGACTTGCCAGCTTTTAGCAGATTATTTCACTTAATTTAGGCTTTAGACTACCCTAACCCTTAAAATACTTGATTACAGTCAAGCTTGGTAAGAATTCTTAAAATAAAACATTTATAAAGAGACCCAGAAATGCTCAGCTGAAAGCTGGGTGCACAGTGCACAGGGATGGGTGGGGCCAGGGGGGGGGGGGGGGTGGACTTTTTTCGCCTGTTGTTGTTTTTGTTGTTTTCTTTTTAGGTTATGTAGTTGCTTATTTTGCAAAAATCTTTGTTTCCTATGCACTAACTAGTGGAAAAAGTACATAGTGTAAGACATTCAATTCATAATAAGATTTTTGATTGTTCTATTTAATTTCCTAACAGTCCAAACAGGGTTCTTGGATGTTATCACATTTGTACTAAAAATATAAAGTAAACCAATGAGCTTGTCTTAGCCTCAATGTATATACAAGAAATGAGACTTAAATTGTTTTTATTTTCTATGACAGTAATCTGTAAATTAAGGTGAATAGATGACACATACCTCCTCTGTACTCTGTGTTGGTCCTCCAGTCACTTAGATCAATCTCCACTGTCCCAGCAATAACCAGCTCGAGCTCCCGCGCATCAAACACTGACACAAGCCTGGAATCCACCACCTGTGCAGCATAACATCAAATTTAATCTGTGCTGAAAGGCTAGCAATTTGGGATGCATTGAAGGCAGTTGAGGTCCAGTCCTCTGTGATTGTCTGCTATTTATTTAATGACAACATAATTAAAAGAATGATTTTGAAAATCCTGAATGGTTTTGGGCATGACAGACATTCATCCACTTTTAATCTTTGTTTTTTTGTGCCGTTATAGCTTTTTTTAAATATATTTTTTCCCACAGTTTTTCTCCCCATTTTTTAATCACCCTGCACTATCTGGGCATTGCTCTCCCTCTGCCAACTGTGGGAGGGCCCTGCCAAGAAACTCAGGCCTCCTTCTTGCCTGAGGAGGGAGCAGTGCAGGGAGCACACCAGTGTTTCCCCAGCTGGACACAGTGCATGGAAGGATCATGTTATTCCAGCCAGATGCTAACCATCCCCTCGGGAACCCCAGCCAGCCAGGAGGGGGCAGTGTACAGCCCATGCTACCCAAGGGGAGAACGTGCAAACTCCACATAGACAGGCCCTCTCGCCAACGTCTGGGTGCCGATGAATGATGTGCCGATGTTGTAGAGAAACAAACACACCCTCAGCACCCACAGCGTCCCCGGCGGGAATTGAACCCTAGCTGTGCAGTGAGCTGTGCAGTGAGCTGTGCTACCAGCTGCGCCACTGTATCCCATGATCCCAGATGTTTTTAGTCTGTTAATCTACACTAACCTATTGTTACAAGCGGCTACAAGCATAGCCTTGGATCAGCGACGGGTGCAGAGCAGATAAAGCAGAGACGCCCATCACATCTTGAAATCCATCAGCCAGAGCCAGCAAAGAGCAAGTTTTCCAAGCGAGTTTTAAGTTGAGTTATGCTGTTACATGCACATAATATTAGCTAAATCAAGCCTAGTTAATACAAGCCAAAATATCATGTTAAGCAGATTTACAATACTAATTTATTTAACTTCCCTTGCTAGTTAGTTTATGAAAGGAATAAAACCACTTCTTTTTCATTTCTGTGCAGAACTTTACTACTTTCCACATATCTGAAAAAAATTATTTCCACAATAAACAAAGCAGTTCAGGGAGGGTCTGCACAGGTGGAAAGTGAATATAAATGGCTAAAATAAAAGATTAAACATATATGGCATTAGAGGGACTTTGAGGTTAACTTTAACAGTAATGTCACTACTACTCATCCTAATTCTATTTTAAAATATTTTTTTCTACATTTTCATTTATTTTTAAAGCCACAATAGTAAAGATCACAGTCATGGAGGAGACATCCGATCAAAAGTTAGCAGCAGGGAAAATGATGATCCAGGGTCGTCACAGATAAGGAGAGTTTAGAAATCACTGAGAGAAACACATCCATTGCTGAGAGAAACCAGTCAGAGGACAGGATTTTTTTTATAGATAATTTTTAGAATTACTCCCATTCCCACTCCAAAATATCGCTTGTCTGCATTTTAACAGGTAGCCTACATTCTGTAAAAACATTTGCCATGTCCCTTCACACCGAATATTTTGTAGATACAAAATCTAGCAAAATAGATTATAGTGTTGGTTCTGGCAATTTGATTAATGTAAGCTTGTTTGATAACCTGTAAAAAAACAAAATAATAAAAAAATAACTTTTATTCTGAAGAGGTGAGCTGTCATCATGTTTTTATTGTTATTTGCTGTAGCCAGTGCGTGAAATCCAACCCTAATTCTTTAACATGTCGTTAAATCTTTTATAGATTGGCACCAACAGTTAATTGAAACTGAAATTTGAGCTAACTCTTTTGTTTTTGCTGAACAAGTGGTACCCAATCGAGCTCACTTCTTGTGCAACAGTGAGTATGCTTACTGTACATACAGCCATAACCCATTAAAAACCGGAGTATTAGCAATAACCCGGTCACGCACACCCTTGTAAACACAGACAAAAACTCAATTTCAGGTTTTTAAAAGCCCAAATATGATCCCTGTGTTACCCCTTTTCTAACCTGAATATTTAGTCGTAAAAACGCGTATCGGCATATCGCCATCAAAAGGAACATTAATTTGTGTTCTGCACATCTTTAATTTGCTGGGATTTTTGGTCTTTTGAGTAGAAGAACTTCTTGTAGGTGCCGTCAGGCACATAGTAACTCTCTGAATCACCCATGTAAAATGTTGCTGAATGCTTCAGAAACCTAAATAGTGACATTAACCCGATCATAACCCAAATATGGACAACATTGAAGATCTAGGTGCAGGTGCTCTCCCATATGGGGTGACCTTGAACGGGGGGAAGGTTGTGTTCGAGGGAGAGGGTTGAACTGCTGGTGTTTCTTTTGTGTTTTGACAGACCGAACGTTGGGGTGGGTATGACTGCCTTGGGCTCCACGGCATTTGGTGGTGCTGTAGCCAAGGGTCCTGGGGTGGACGTGCCAAGACCTCCCTCCCCTGGTGGATCCTGTTGAAGTGGGGTGCCGACTGGGGTAAGTGGGGGAGCTACCTCCCTGGGGAGGCCTCCCTCCCCTGGTAGATCCTGTTAAATGGGGGTGCCTACTGGAGTCAGTGGGTAAGCTGACATTTTGACTCTGTCTTTTGCTCTCTATCTCTATCACTTTATCACCTATATAGGGTTTTGGGGCATGCACATTATAACAACACGCATCAACACTGTACTCAAGTGGGATGAGGGAGGCCAGGGGTCTTTTCATGCCCCTGTTCGCTATTGACCTTCAGGGGTTGGGGTCCAGAAGGTGAAAACGTGGACTGATCAGGGTCTTGGGCTGGTGGTCTGCTCTTGCCACTGTTGGGGCTGATTGCTCTGCTGAGGCATCGGTGCCTGGACCTGAGAGTACAGAGTGTGTAGGGTGTGTATGAATGAGTGTAAAGCATTTTTTCTTGAGTGTCCTGGTGTGCCGGTGAGAGTGTATGTGCTTAAGAGGAAGGTTATGTATGACTGTGTGTCTCTGTCTACCTGTCAGGTTGGGTCTTAGGCTGCCCTCTCACCTGGCACATCTCACACCCTACATCTAATTGGGGGCCTATTTCTGTCACTCCCTTCCAGAGACTGATACCACTGCCCACTGATGCGTTGTGGCTCTCGGTGTCTGAGGCTGGATGCTCATTGGCAGTCCATTACAACCCTGGCGTGTGCCTGGTTGGATGGGTGTCTCTGTTGGTCGATGTACCGGGTCGATGTCGTCCTTTTGTTGGTTAGGGGACCTTATTTGGGGCTGCCAGATTTTATAACTATTCGGTGGTATCCGTTTGATGATTAGGCAGGGTGTGAATCCGGCGTCTCTGTTTGACTGATCACCTGTTCTGCATACTCCATGCCCGACCAGTTCATTGGTGAGTTTGTTTGGCCTTTGTTGGGTGCCTGATCTCAGCACTCTGTAGTGTGCGGGATCATGTTCGGTAGAGCTTAATGTCCACGTGCTGACTGGGCTTGACCAGGTATGCTATCCGGCTGTTGTAGCTTTTAGTCTGACACCCTGGTGTGAGTAGAAGGGGTCAAAGAGATGTCCATTGTGGGAGTTGGCTCGGGGTAGTAGCGGCATATTTTGGGGATGTGGCCCCGCACCCTGGCAGTGGCATGGGACACCTGTCGGCCAATTCCGGGCCCATGCATTTTAGCTGCTGGACGTTCCCCTGGGGCTTTCCTCTGCTCTTCTCTTCTGGGGTGCAGTCAGCCCTGCGTTAGTCCGCCTGGGACTCCTAGTAGGACTGGGCGACATTGCCTCAAATCTATATTGCGATAATCTAAAGCATGTGTGGTAAAGATATGTATTGCGACATATTCCTTTTTAATTCATTTATGTCAAAGCATTATCACTACAGCAGAACAACTTCAAAAAGGTTTAGAATCCTATGCAAAGAAAATGTATTGTGAAAAATCATTTTTTTCTGAAACAATGGAACACAAAAATTATCACCCTAAAGATTAAGATATTTAAAATAAAATGAAAGCTAGATGTTATGAAAAAAATAGAAATAAAATAAAGTTTAAAAAGTTAAAAATTCCCTGTTTTTCTGGTTACTTTTTTATTCATTTAAAATCGCAAAACTACAAACCTGCACACATTTTAATTAAAAATGTTTCAAGTTCAAAAGGTTTCTTTTCCGTTAAATGAAAAAAACAATACATTTTAAACTTGCAATATTTAGAGTATAGATAAACACTGAACATCAGTATTTAGCCGGCTTGCATACCTGAAGTGCTCGGGCAAGATGGCGGACCAGGTGCATCACAACTTCTGCGCTGTCTACTTGTCCCAACTTTTCAACAACTTGACCGTCCAATTGTCTTTACCAGACCTTTCAAGCCTTATATTCTCTAAAAGTTCATTATTAAGAAAGCATTAAGCCATGAAACCGTCTCCAACCCACCGTGACACGGCCGCTACCCACCACAACTATGCAGCAAAGATGGAAACTTCGACTGAGAACCTTAAAAGAAAAGATCAATTTTCTCCGGCAAAGAACCAACCTACCACCAAAATGAGGGATTCGACTACAGATGAAGGTACGAAAGCCATCATAGACACAATAAAAAATCTCACCAATAAAGTGGATGGCCTCGGCACCCAAATGAAACAGTACTCAGCTATGCTAGCTAGCCTGGCTAAGGCGGACGAGTTTATCACCGCTGAGATCAAAGACTGTAAAACACAGCTACAAACCATGGAGCGGGAAGTGTCAGTGATTAAAAATGACAATGCTGAGTTAATGGAAAGAGTTCTGGAGTTAGAACGGTACAAGCGCCGGTGGAAGAGACGAGAGGAGAACCGAACCAGGCAGGTCATCGTCCAGTTCACACAGAGATTACACCGAGACGCGCTGTGGAAGATGACCAAGGATTCCTCCGTCTGCAAGGAATTGGGGATCGGATTCATCGAAGACCTCTGCAAGGCTGAAAGGGAGGCTCGTCTGGCGCTGTGGCCGAAAAATACAAGACGCACGGGCGGCTGGAAAACGGGCGTACTACAGAGGAGGAGACGGCTACATTGATGGTCACAGAATCACTTAGTTAAAACAACTGGGGTATACCGAAAGTTAAAATCTAAAATTAAAAACCACTAAACGGGATCTTAATTTTCCCTCTGATTTACACGTTTGGATGGTTAAGTTAAGCTATATCTTTTGATGTTGAAGGGACACTGCCCATTCGTACTATTGCGGGCTTTTTTTTATTCTTTCATTGTTGACTTCTTTGGTCAGTTGGACTTCTTACTGTTTTCTAGCGGTTGCTAGTTGTCGTTTAAAACAAATGTTATTGTATCTTTTATTTTTTTGAATGCTAGGGACTTAAGAGATATTACAAAGATAAAGTGAATTTTTTTGTTTTGTAAGAGCGAGAAAGCAAACTTTGTTTTTTTTACAAGAAACACATTCACAACAGGAAGAAGAAAAATTCTGGATTAATCAATGGGGGGATAAAATTATTTTTGACCATGGCTCCACGAAATCAGCAGGATTGGCCATTCTATTTTGTAACTCTCCTGGAAAATTAGTGTTCTCTAAATCTAGCAACAATGGTCACTGGCTAATATCTGTTTTGAATATTGATGACCAGTATTGTATTTTTGTTAATTACTATGGCTTTAACAACTCAGCTCAAAATAAATTATTACTTACAGAGTTTTCTAATAATATTACAAATTTAAAACTCATCTACCCATGCAAGCATAATTTTTGGAGGAGACTTCAATATGATTTATGATGAACATCTGGATAGATACCCTTCTGAGCACCAACATAGCTCTCATAATCCTGCCTTATCTAATTTCTGTGGCAATCAAAATTTAGTAGATCACTGGCGCCTTGCACACCCTAATGTTAAGCAATGCTCCTGGTTCAGACCAAATAACACCCTAAAATCCAAAATTGACTTCTGGTTAGTTTCTGCTTCAATTATGACTTCTGTTTCCGACTGCTGTATGTCAGCTGCTCCACTGTCTGATCACTCCGTTTTAAGTTGAACTTTAAACCACAGAAATAAAGGCTACTGGAAATTCAATTCGTCTTTATTAAATTGTCAGGAATATTGTGATGGTATTAAATCTCTAGTTGCTGAAATGATGGCTGATGACACTATAAAGTCTTATGTTTCAAAGTGGGAGTTTCTAAAATTCAAAATTCGAGAATACTCCATTCATTTTGGGAAATCATTTAAAAAAAATAACAAACTAATAGAACTTAATTTAATTAAAGAAATAAACATTCATTATAATAAGGCATCACCAAATGACAATGATAAACAGGAATTACTAACTCTTCAAACCAAACTTGATGAGATTTATCTAAAAAAAGCAGAAGGGCCCTACATAAGATCCAGAGCTAAATGGATCGAAAAGTGGAGAAAAAAAGTACACAGCTTATTTTTGCCGATTAGAAAAAAGAAGGCAAGAAAGAAATTAAATTAAAGCTTTATTAATTCAAAATCAACTATGCACAGACTCAAACTTGATTACAAAGGAATTGACTTCGTTTTACAGTAAACTATACTCAGCTGCCTTCTCTGCGACTGATTCAGACTCTTTCTTCAACCATATAAAGGATCTTATCCCGTGTATAGATGATGGTTTTGCAGAGTTGTGTGAAGCTGAACTACACAGAGCGGTAGGAAACCTATCCTTAAATAAATCTCCTGGTTGTGATGGCCTTACCTCTAATTTCTATCGACACTTTGGGGATCTGTTAAAAAATCGATTTATTCTTATGTTAAAAGAAGCAACTGATCATTTGTCTTTTCCTCCCACTATGAAACAAGGAATTATTACTTTAATCCCCGAACCCGGTAATTATAATCATAAGTGACTCCCAATCCGGCTTTATGAAAGGTAAATAAATACGCAATAACATCCAATTAGTGTTCGATCTTCTAGTATATAATTTATTTAATTGATGATGATGGATTTATTTTGTTTGTTGATTTCTATAAAGCTTTCGATTGTATCGAACACACTTTCTTTTTTCAGTGTTTAAAACTTTAAGGCTTTAGAAACAAATTTTGTGCTATATATTAGCCAGCTTGCAGACGAACAGAACATCTTTATGAAACACCTCTCAGAGACCCCTAAGATATTAGAAGCTATTAACACATTCTCAAAGTCCTCTTAAGCTTAACTTGAAGAAATGTGAGTTAATGCCAATTCATCAAAGTGATCTAACAGAAGCATACAACATCCCTATAAGATCGGCTGTCAATACTTAGGCATACATATATCCAAAGATCCAACTGAAATTGAAAATTTGAATGTGTGGAGAATAATAGCTAAATGTCAAATTAAACTTAATTCCTAGTTATTGAGAGATATCAGCTTAGTTGGACGTGTTTTTCTCACTAAAATGGAAAGCATATCAAGATATCTATCCTGCGTATTCGTTACCCATTCCTAACAGAGCCATTAAGAAGGTCAATCAAATTAACTTTGATTATATTTGGGGGGAAAAAGCATTATATTAAAAGAATAGAAATGACCAAGGAATACAAAGAAGGGGGCCTACAGGCTATAGATTTTGATTTTATTAATGGAACTCTGAAAATGAACTGGTTAAAATCCTTCCTTAACAATAGGCGGTTTTGGTATCATATTCCAAGAAAAATCTTCAAGAAGTTTGGTGATATTGATTTTTTTGTTAAAATGCGATTTCAACATCCAGAAACTTCCGATCAAATTATCCATGTTTCATCAGCAAGTCCTACTATATTGTAAACTTTTGTACAACCATAATTTCACCCCGCACCACACGCCGATTTGGTACAACAGATACATTACAGTTAAAAACAAGTCGTATAAAAATGATTGGATGGATAAAGGTATTTGGTCCTTAATTCATTTGACTGATATAGATGGGAGTTTGATGACTTACGAAAATTTCTGTAACAAATATGATATTATAATTGATCGTAATGCCTTTGTTTCCACAATTAGAGCCATCCCCATTCCTACATTGAAGTTAGTCCAAGAGACTGTGTCAAATTCTAATTCAATTTCCCCTACTCTTCCACATCTATTAGTTGGAAACTGATTTCAAAATTTTTAACATTTCTACTATAACAATTAGAAAGATGCTTGATGATGTAACACACCTTTTATTGCCTTTTCGAAACCCCATTAAACAAGTCTTCAACAAGAATGTCATACACTCATTACGCTCCAAATACTTAAAATTTCCCATAACTCCAAAGGCAAAAGAAATACACTTCAAGGTCTTAAATGGTGTGTACCCATCTGGTGAATTTTTACGACAGAGATGTGGCTTTGAAACAAACAAATGTGCATTTTGTGATGATATAGAAACCTCTGTTCATTTATTTTTTCAATGTATACATTCTGAAGCTCCCTGGACTGACATCCACAACTGGCTGCACACAAAGATTCGTATTGAGCCATTCTGTCAAAATGACATTATTTATGGAGCAGTACTGGACAACAACGAATGGGACTTCCTGGTAAATACTATAATTATTCTTGCAAAGTTTCATATCCACAAATGCAGATATATAAAAATGAAACCTAGGTTCCATGTATTCCACATCGAGCTTCTTTCTTTCTCTAAAGCCTTTTACATCATGAAAAGTAAATATGCAATGAAACTTCTAAGTATATTTGAAAACTATACTCTGCACGCAAAACCCTAGGATTATTATAAATTTATTTTATATTACTTAGTATATATATTTTTTTTTTCTCTCAATGCATGATTTCTATTCTGCATTTGTTACTGCGCCTGTTCCTTTGGAATGTAAAAAAAAAGTAATGTACCTGAAGTGTGATGGCACAGCTTTATGACATCATGAAAATGTGGAACCGGGATATGGCGGTATAGTCAAATCTTTACCTTTGGCTACATTTATATAATTTCTACCTTATACCTTTTATATTGCCCACTACTAGCTCTTAGGCACTAGGGTTCTATGGACATCAGTGGCTCCGATCTCCTTCATCTCTACATTGCTTTCTTAGTTTAGGATAAATAAAGGGTTGTTTGTTTTTACTGTGATTCGTTACCTTGTGTAAGATTTATTTTGTATTGTTTGAATACAAACAGGTTGTGCAGCTTTGAGGTTTAAACAGTGATTTTCAAGGTTTCCATCTTTTTAAATGCTGCAGTCTGAGTTAATCAACAAGACCGGAGTTTTATTTTCTTTGTTTGATGTTTGATAAATGAACCAGACTGGCTTTAAGCGGTCCACGTTGGTTACCTTTAGGCTACATGCTCGAGCTATACCTTGAGTTATGATTTTGGGCCTGTATTTCATAAACATAAAGATCATTATTGACAGTAGTCAAAATAGAGATAGGTTAAAATTGATTGTCTAAACACAGAAAAGAAATCTTACAAGCCGTGTTTGAAATCGCCATCTTAGCCCATCAAAATACTTGAATTAGATTAATTACTGTCATGACCAAGCAATAAATATAATCAATTTGGTCCTTCAAGGATTTGATATCATTCAAGGTTTGTTGAAAGGTGCTGCAAACTTCTATAAGTCTGTTGTGGACTTCGTCCATCATCTGTTTGACAGCACCACCAAATGCTGTGGAGTCCAAGGCAGTCATACCCATCAGAGTCAGGGACTTAAAACTGTTCAACAACCGGATGAAGAAGCCCTGGGGTATTTTGTGCCCTAGGCAAGATTTCATCCGCAACACTGCTTTTATTTTGGTGGGACACCACGTCGTTGTTTGTCCTTTATTACACATATATACAGTAATCTGTGGTTCAATTAACTTCTAGAGCTCATTCCTTCACCTTTTGTTTATTTACATCAGCCTTAACCAGGCAGGTAATCATAAACAATAACTAAGACTGAAATATTTGGCTATTAATATAGTTCTTGATTATCAGGTGGTGCCATGTATTTAATAATTTTACATAAAATAATTAATCTTATAGATGATTACCATAGGCATTCATTCATAAATATTTATGGTCAAGTTATCACACCCTTCTGTGTCCCAACATTGTGTTCCTTCAAATATGTGTTCTGACTGCTTTGATAATTTTCAGTCTGTTTTTCTGTGTTCACCACAGCACTGAGACTGCCCTTGACACTGTTGATCATAAAATACTACTGGAACGACTGGAGAGTTAGGTCGGACTCTCTCGTCTGTACTTAGCTGGTTTTAACCTTACCTTAAGAACAGGAAATACTTTGTGTCAAAAGGCAATTTCTCATCAGAACATATAGAAATCACACGTGGGATCCCCCAGGGCTCCATCCTGAGACCCCTTCTGTTCAATCTCTACATGCTCCCACAAACCCAAATTATAACAGCCAGTAAGATTAGTTAACCATAACTAGGCAGTTGACATTCATCTGTGCATTTTGATTTGACCAGGTGACTTGGATCCCATTTAGACCCTAAATGAATGCATTTAACAAATCAATAGCTGGATGTATCGTAACTTTCTCCAGCTGAACAGAAACAAAACTGAAATAATTATTTTTGGACGTAAAGAGAAACAATCAAGAGTCAGCACACGGCCTCAGTTAATAAAACTAGAACCTACTGACCAGAAATGAAATCTAGGTGAACTCAGACCTTGAACCTCTAGGGTCACATGAAAGCAATAACAAGGCTAGCTTTCTATCACCTAAAGAACATTTCTAGGATTAAAGGACATATTTTGCTAAACTTATCCATGCATTTATCTTTCATCACCTCGATTACTGCAACAGCGTCCTCACAGGTCTACTGTCAATCAGACTGCTGCAGCTAATCCAGAACGCTACTGCTCATGTCCTCACTAGAACAAGGAAAGTAGAGCACATCACCCATGTTCTACAAACCTTACACTGGCTCCCTGTAGCTCAAGGAATAGATTTCAAAATACACCTACTACTTCATAAGTCATTAAATGGCTTAGCTCCAAAATTATGTTGAAGACCTGCTGTCTTTATACCGACCCCCAATACCTATTTTTGCTGCTGTTACAACCAAATTTCCCCCTGTGGGACAATTAAAGGATTATTCAATTCTATTCAATTATAAACAATTCTATTCTGTTCTATTGAACAAAATTCCGGATTCCTGCAAAGCTGTTCAAACACTGAGCTGCTTTAAAGCAAAACTTAAAACTCATCTTTTTAAAGATGCCTTTGAGTAAACTGTTTTAATTGCTCTCTAATGTTTTCCTTTCAAAGATTTTCCCTTTTTTTCTTGCTTAATTGCAATTTTTACTTTTATGCTGCTTTAAAAAAAAAAAAAAATCCTAAATGTTGTTGCTCTTTGTGTGTTATGTTTTTGATGTTTTATTCCTAATTTCTGTTTTTACTTTCCATGCTTATGTCATATGTTTGGTTTCTTCACCACCAAATCATGTAAAGCACCTTGAATTAAAATGTTGTTGAAAGTGTGAAATACAAATAAAATTGCCTTGCCAGGTATTCTATTCTTTTACACCTCCAGTCTGGAAAATTTCAAACTTTTAACTAGCAGTAGGGCTGAACGATTTAGGAAAATAATCTAATTGCGATTTTTTTTTCTTCAATATTGCGATTGCGATTTAATATGCAATTATTTTTGGGGGGCTTTTGTCATGCATTTTTTAATTAATGCAATCAAAAATATTGTGTATTATAAACATATTTTTATACATAATTTATTCTATTCCATAAGATTATTTACTTATTTTAAGACAAAGGCAAATATTAACAAATTTATCTACTTTTAATCATCACACTCGATGGTCATCGGTGTCGTTCGGCAATCAAGGTTTTCTTCCTTTTGATCCCATCTAAGAATTCCCTCCGGCTGCAATGTTTTCCTCCGTGTGGTTAACCAGGAAGTAGGATGCTTGAAGGAACAAGCTCTGATTTTTAATTCTCCATCGATCTAATGCACTTTCAGACTTTGGTATGGCTCCGTAGAGCGGTTTGATCTCAGGTCAGTTGTTGCAAAGGCTGTTTTCGGTGCTGCTTTAACTTTCTGTTGGCATTTTTTATACAGCGCAGGTAGAATGTGTGTGTGAGATTTAATCCTAGCTTATTAATCATGCTTAACAAAGCATATATTTGGCTATAAAACCTGTTATAGCACGAATTATTTCAGTGTGCCGTTTTTTTATTTTCGTAAGGCGATTCTTTCAAACAGCTCGGTCAGCGATCCCTGTCGGCTCGAAGTTTGTTTACTGGAAATTTAAACACTGGTGGCGGTCAGTTTAGCCGTGCAACTCTCATATATATTGTGGTGTGATGTTTTTCATCACAGGTGTTGATAAAGGTTCGTACTGTAGCCTACCTAGTAAGGCAGCAACAATACCAAGACGGGTTCTGCATAATACCTGGCGTTGCGCAGCATCAACGTTTTCATAGCAGATATAATTTCTCACAACTGATGTACTGTTCCTCTTTGGTACCAACTATTGTGTAGTGTTGGATTCTGTTAAGCTTTTGGTCATTTTATAACTGGTTAAAGTGCAGCGTTTCCTTCTCTCCCTGCATTGTTTGCAAGTCACGTGACTTTAGCAGATATGTTTACATTAAGTCAAATCGCAGCTTTTGCGATTAGGAAATCGCATTTTACCAATAGCGATTTAATTGCATATGCAATTAATCGTTCAGCCCTAACTAGCAGTATCTTGCAGTTATTCTAGATGGGTGAAAACAAACAAACATAGGAAGGTCATTTTTAGAAACTCCCACAATGCTGTCAAAGAGGAGCTTATATTAATGCGTTTAAAGTGTTCATATTGTTTTATCTTTGAGCTAATAAATGGTAAGTCTGAAATGTTTATCTGATATGTACAGGCCTCATCTAGGTGTCTATGTTTTACCCATCTTGAGATGTATTGCCTGTTGGCTAAGAAATAATTATGAACATCTGGTAGATCTGGACATGTTTTATCTTTGGTGTTCTGCAGTGTTTTCATGCCAATACGAGGGGTTTGTCTTTCCAAAGAAAATTAAAGATGGTAAAGTCAAGAGATCTCAACAAATCTTGTGATATTTTGCTGTAATTGAGAATAAGTAATTAATTATTCCAAAACCATCATTTTTATTGATGCACCCATTCCCATAAGGCTGAGCTGGCTGAGGTACTTTTTCAAGTTGTCCGGAATGTCAGAAATGTTCAGAAAATTTTGTTTTGTACTCCAAAAGCACTGTCATGACCCTTTACAGAAGATTATATTGAGGCATGTGCTCATGATGGTCTGATAGAGTCGCTCAGCAGGAGTTCTGGTTAAAGAGTAACCCACCCCCTCCCAGAGTCTTCTGCCTGCTGCATTTCTGGTTTGAAAAATGCAGCAAAAGGATGCGTTGCCTGGCAGACAAAGGTACAACACTTCTTTGCTTTTCCAACTCGATACGTGGCCAAGACTGGCCTTGTTTTATACCCAACAGAGGCAGGACTGCTGTCGTCAGCAGTAAAGGCTGACATCAGCAATAAGGCTTGAGCCAGTAGCAATGCCCGATTCAAATTTAAGTGCAGTGCAAAGTTTTAACCCGCTGAGGTTTTTATTTGTTTAGAAAATATATATTTTCTCTAAAATGTCAAATCTGACTCTAGTCCACATCTCTGCTTCCTGAATACCACCAATTAATTCTCAATCCATCTTATCCATCCTCAATTGAAGTGCTATAGTAGATACTAATTCCCCCCATTTCCACATTCAATATCTCCATTAATCAATATTTCAATACATTTCTTTAATCTAACTTGTCTCCTGAGAATGTCTTGTATGTGGATCAGAGATCTAAATCCAAAACTACCACAAAATCATACTCAAAAATCATTATCCTATGCATTATTCTGACATTTAGAAAATAAAGATAGTAATCTTAAATCATGTAAAACAACATAAGTTAAATGTCAGTGAGGGAAGGAAAAATGTTATGTATAGTGTGATTACACAGTCTGTGCAAATATTTGGTTGGAACTGTGGTGTTATAACCTGTAAAATTATAAGGGCTCATATTTACCTCATAGAAGCCTCTAACTAGTGCCTCTGTTTGCTGCACCACTCCCCTCTCCACTCTCCACTTTGTCATCCGCTCTATGTAATCCTTCTTGTTCTTCTCCGTGACTTGGAGGTGGGACCCACCTGACTTCAGCTCCCGCTCCGTCACCTGGCGACAAACCACAACATTATGTAAGGTGAGTTTAAAAAAACTTTTATAAACCACATATCCACATATAATAGCAAAGTGTTAGCAATATATACTCCCAACCGATAAAATTTTTTTAAACTGCCATTATTAGCCCTGTCCTATTGCTCGCACTTCCACCCTTGTCAATTGCACATTCCTGTTGAGGGGGTCAAGTGTGTGAGGTTTCCCGATTCTCCAGAGTGGATAATCTGGGCCTACCTGCACACTTTGCAGAAGTCCACATTTCTGCAGACTTCGGCAAAGGGAATTACCCACAATCCACTGCTGCATGTGACTTTTGTGACAAGAAGGCAAAAAAATAGCTCCAAGGTATGGCCTTAATTTTTTTTTCTTGAAATTGCCTGTCTGCGTCTCCCTATGTTTGCGGTTCCTTGTCTCTCTCCCCCAGCTGTTTTTGTTACTTAATTACCCTTTCCAGTATATATGTTCCCCTCTTCCCTCATTTCTCTGCTGGCTTGTTGTCGTGTGTCACATGCAGTCACTGCTTATGCTCATTCCGTACGTCCAGTTCTCAGTGATTATTATTAAAGATGAGCCGTCTAAGCTCAACTCAACGCTCTGCATCTGGGTCCTCATTTAACCCAAACATGACATTACCAAGGACAATAACCATAAATGGGAGTCTGGTTTGAATTTGCTGGGGACAATAAATATTCATATATTGCATATTATATCCAACTGAGGTTTTATTACAAGCACTGCAGTGTATTGACAAATGTTGAATGTGTATTCATGTCATATCTTTTTGAAACAATAACAGTTAATGTAATGGTGCTGAAAGACATTACAACCAAATTTTCTTCTGTAAAAAGTTTAAAAGTTTGAACCTCCATGAAAAGAATGCTGCTTTAAAACAAATTGGAGCTTGCAAGAGATGTCTTGCACTTCATGATGACAGACTGTGCAGAATTCTACCTGTGCAGCTACAGAGACTGCAAAAGGAAGGTTCAACTGAGCATCATTATTTCCTCTGGCCTAAGGAAAACATCAGGGAGAAAAGCAAAAGTGATGGGCAAGGAGGAATGCATGGAAAGAAGAATAAACTCACTGATGAGCAAGAGGACTTCTTTTCAGCTTTTACTCCAGAGGTTGCCGACAGGTGCAGAAAAGCATTCAGTAACAACAACACTCAAAGAACCAAGACTGATGACAACCGGTCTGAGCTTTTAGAAAGTTATGGAGTTTGTGAGCTTCCTGTAATCCTAATGCTGATGGAAGTGACTGACAACGCAGGCCAAACAATTGGAGCTTAGGTCTAGCAACTGACACAAATTACATCACCCATAATGCTGCTGACAGGTTGAAGTTACAAAGTGAAAATGTTACTTTGGTGTTATATGGTGTGGGTGAAATGAACCTGGAGGTAAAGACCAAAAGATACCTTCTCAGAGTCAGAATAAAGACACCTGCTGGAAAAGTCAAAGCCCATCAAATAGTGTGTTACGGAGTAGATGAGATTGCACAGGTGCACAAAACCATTGATTCTTAGAGACTACAAAGATTCTTTCCACAAGTCAAGCAGGAGCAACTAAGAAGGCCAGAAGAAGTAGAACTTCTCATCAGTCACAGAGAGGGAAGACTTGCTCCACAAAGGATAAAAGTTGTTGTAGAGCTTGTTCTGTGGAAAAGCCCACGTGGTTGGACTGTGGAAAAAGCTCATCCTGCTCTTTTTAAGAATGTGGAGGTGACAGCACATGAGTCAAAATACTCACTTGGCCAGATCAATGAGAACAGCTGCTGTCCAGTACAAGGAAGTTTTTAGTGATCTGGGTCTTGAAATGTCTTTTCTTCAATGTAGACAAACCTAAAACATTAAACTTACAGCTGCAACCAATCGTGAGTTTCTTGAATGGTGGAGATGAGAGAGCATTGGAGCAGCCTGTGAGCCAAAATGTGTAGGATGATGGTGTGGAAACTGCCAACCTGGTGGAAAAGAAATTACCCTATCAGAGGAGAAAGAGCTCGAAATCATCAGAAGAGGACTCGCTTATGTTCAAGGAGATGAAAACATAGAATATCCACATTGGGATGCAAAATACCCATGGAAATAAGCAGGGGGGCTGCTAAGAATTTTGGGCCCCATGACAAGAACCTTGGCAAGGCCCCCTACACAACTGAGATTTTTTTCATATTAATTTACATAAAATCATGCATCTTATGGTTTTACCATCATTCTCATATATTTAAGTCAATCAGACTTTATGTTAATCATGTACAACTGCTTCTGTACTGCTAGACCATCTTGAATTCATTATTTTGTGCTTGCATCAGCAATGTAAGTGGATTACAAATTATTTACTCTTATTTTTACAAATTGTTTGAAAAGTGGTATTGGACAGATGGTAAAACACAATCAGGATTTATAAAAGATAGGTCTATACATAATAAAATGAGATTAGTCCTTGATTTAGTAGATTATAATTATTTGATTGAAGATAAGGGTTTCATTTTACATGTATTATAAAAACGTCAGAATATTTTGGATTCTGTACAGAGTTTATTAAAGCGATACATATAATGTATGAGGATATTAATAGCTCGGTTTCTCTCCCCCAAGGAACACCTAAAGGCTTCACTATCAATCGTGGAATCCGGCAGGCCTCTCCCTTTTCTCCCTAATTATTTATTTTTGCTGCTGAGTTATTAGCTATATCTCTAAAAAAACTGTCCAGATCCCTTTGATTATAATAACAAAATTGGAATATTTGTAAAGCATTGGGATTCTATTTACATTTAAAAATGTGAGCTTATGTCAATACATGATATGGAGCAAACTGACATATGGGATTCCAGTTAAAATGAGGTAAAATCTTTGGGAACGATTATAACTAAAGATATTAAAACCACAGAAGACTTAAATATTATACCTGTAATAAAAAAGTAAATCTATACTCAACTCCTGATTGCAGGCAACTCCTTGCAGGCAGAAACTCTGATAGAAATCGAAAGTTACGTATGTAACTACGGTTCTATGAATCCCGTATGACCGCCAGAGGCGGTGCATCAGCACCGGATGATCCTTCTTGCGCATGCGCAGTTCGAGAACTTAATGACAACAAAGTCACCTGCCGGTGACCAATGAGAGCCTATAAAGCCCCATGGCACCGGTAGCACATTCCCTCATTCGTCTCGCGAAAACGCAAGAGCCCGAGGGACCAGAGACACTCTGGCGGTCATACGGGATTCATAGAACCGTAGTTACATATGTAACTTTCGTTCTATTTCATCCCTCCTGACCGCCAGAGGCGGTGCATCAGCACCGGATGACCAATAACAACAAAGTCCCGAGGGAACCACAGGTCACAAAGGTAACTCACCTCAGGGAGGCGTCAAGGTCCCTTGCAGGACGCCCTCCAGGGGGCCAGTTCCAGCCACATTCACTCTGTAGAACCTGGCGAACGTTGTGAAAGAAGACCAGGAGGCCCCTTCGCAGATGGTCTCCAGCGGAACGCCGCGAGCAGCTGCCCAGGAGGTCGATACAGCCCTGGTGGAGTGGCAGGTTACCCCAGCAGGCAAAGGCCGACCCGTCATCTTTTAAGACCCGGCAATGGCCGCCACCACCCAGTAGGAGAGGCGTTGCCGAGAGAGAGCTCGACCCTTATGAGCCCCAGCGTAGCACACAAACAGGGTGTCTGACGGCCCGCAACCTGCGGGCCCCCCGCAGTAACTGGGAGACCAAGCCATAACGGCCCAATGGAACACCGTCCACGCCCACGTGGTGACAGGAGATGGCGGCCACATACACCTTGAGGGTGGAAGGGGACCGACCTCCATGGAGCAAGTCCTGTAGGAACCGCAGGACGAGGTTGACATCGCAGCAGGAGGGCTCGGCCCCTCTGCGGCGACACCAGATGGAAAACATACCCCACCTGTTATCATAAAGCCGGCGAGTGGAAGGAGCGCGGGCACTCAACGAGGTGCGGGACACATCCGGGTCTAAAGCGGTGGAGGCGATGCCCCGCCCTGCAGCAGCCATGCATGCAGTTGGAGGGGACCCGGGTCAGGGTGGAGAAGCCGCCCCCCCAGTTGACCCAACAAGTCCTTCCTGTCGGGGAGATGAACCGGCGAGCAGCAGCAGAGCCTGCGCAGCAGTGGAAACCAAGTCCGCCCTGGCCAGAAGGGCGCGACCAGGAGAAGGCGGTGACCGTCGTGTAACACCCTGAGAAGTGTTGGGTAGATCAGGGGTAGCGGAGGAAACGCGTAGAGCAGGACACGAGGCCAGTTGTGGGCAACCTCCGTCTGTGAGCCGGCCGAGTCCAATCCGAGGCCGGATAGCCACCTCTGATACCACCGTAGGGCAAGTAAGCCCAAGGGCACCACCGATGACGCGGCCGTCAGCATACCCAGTAACCTGAGATGAAGCAGGAAGGGGAGGGGCTGGCCCGAAAGAACCCCTGCGAACACCTCGAGGATGGCATCCACCCGTCGGGGAGACGGACAGGCAGACATGGCGGCCGCATCCAGGGCAATGCCCAGGAATACAATGGACTGCGACGGGATCAAGTCGCTCTTTGCCAGATTCACTCATAGGCCGAGACGCGCCACGTGGTCCAGAATCAGTCGGGTATCCCGGACAGCCCGATCGCGAGTCGGGGCGCAGATAAGCCAATCGTCTAGATAAGGCAGTACTTTCACCCCTTGAGCCTGCAAGGGGGAGAGAGCTGCAGCCACCACCCGAGTGAATACCCGGGGAGACAGTGACAGGCCGAAGGGCAGAACTCTGAACTGGAAGTGGCTGCCCTGGAACGCGAAGCGTAGGAACCGCCAGTGAGCGCGGGCAATAGGTACATGAAAGTACGCCTCGCGGAGGTCGATGGAAGTGAACCACTCACCCGGCTCGATAGCTTGCAGCACGTCCCTGGTCCGCAGCATCCGAAAGGGAATGCGTCTGAGGAACACATTCAACCCGCGAAGGTCGAGGACCGGACGCAGGTCTCCAGTCTTCTTTGGTACCAGGAAGTACCTTGAATAAAACCCCCCCGGGTCCAGCCCGGGGTCCACAGGCACGATCGCGCCCTTGGCCAGCAAGGCAGAAACTTCTTGGGATAGCACCTGAAACTGGGCGGGATCCTGGGCCAGGGTCAAACGGACCCGGCCCGTGGAGGGCGGTCGGCGGCGGAACTGAAGGCGGTAACCCCGGCGAATGGTAGCGAGCACCCAGGCGTCCCTGGTGCAAGCGGCCCAATACCGGATCTGTTCCGGGGTGAACACGCCGACCGCCACTCTTCCGTCAACGGCGGCCTCGCCGACCCTCTGTGGCTCGGGAGGGGCGCCGGTGCGGACGCGGGAGCTCCGCAGGACGGGAAGACAACCCCCGCTGTCGTACCCCAGAGGGTGCTGCAGATTCATTCCTAGGACGGCGAGGCACCGGAAAGGGGGCCGCCGAAGGCGTCGCAGCGCCTTGATTTGGGGGAGCTGCAGTAGCATCCCCGTAGGTGCCCCGCCTATGAAGCCCCGTCAATTGGCGCCGCGTCTGCGAAGCCTGCGCCGTACGCTCAAGAGCTTCCAGCGCAGCGGAGCCAAAGAGTTCCCCAGGAGTGGTCGGAACCATACGGAGGACCCGCCTGCAGGACTCCGTCAATGGAGACTGGGCCAGCCAAACTTGGCGGCGGGCCTGGGTCAATATAGACAGCAGGCGTCCTAGCTCACGAGCCATTAACGCAAAAGCCTGGAGCAATAAGATAAAACTTTCAGATCTACCTTTTGTTAGCTCAAATATAAAACAAAATTAATGTTTTAAAAGTATTAATATCAGCTCCTCTCTGACAGCTTGGTGGGAATTTCTTAAAATGACAAAGACCTCACTAGTCCCATGCAGGCGTACACCCATCTGGAATAACCCGGATATCTTACAAAAAAAATGCATGATCAACTTTCCAGGCTGGAGTTGTAAAGGAATTGAATACCTGGAGCATATATTTGATGGAACAGACTTTATCCAATTTAATATATTGGTTACACAATTAGGAATTAACAAGAATAAATTCTAAGAATACCAACAAATTAAATCCATCCATCCATCCATCTTCTTAACCGCTTATCCAATTCAGGGTCACGGGGCAGCTGGAGCCTATCCCAGCAATTATCAGGCGTTAGGCAGGGTACACTCTGAACAGGACGCCAGTCTGTTGCAGGGCCACAAATTAAATCAATTATAAAAAATAAATTTAGGCTCAATACAGTTGCTTTACAAATTCCAGGAAAAGTTTTAGACTTCCTTAATCTTAACCCTCCCAAACTGCTATCTAAAATATACAAAACATTAAATAGAATAGATGAATCAATAGCCCTTCCTATTTCAAAATGGGAGATGGACTTGTCCATCTCAATTGACCAAAACCTCTGGTCTCAAATTTCATTAAGAACCTTTAAATTTCTTAAAAATCCTAATCTACGATTAATACAATATAAAATCCTTCATAGAGTGCATTATACAGGGCAACGGATGTTCAAGATGGGTTATACGCCGTCTGATACCTGTTTACAATGTACAAGCAATCTACCAGACAATTATATTCATGCTCTTTGGTTCTGCCCACCTGTTAAGAAATATTGGTACCAGATATGTGAAGATCTATCAAAGTGTCTGAAATGTAATATCACACCTGCTCCCACAGTTTGCTTGCTGGGAAATGTAGATGAAGTTACCATGGATACAAAGTCTATGCAATTATTTTACATCGCCTTATGCATCGCTAAGAAAAATATCCTCTTGAACTGGAAAAATAAAAATACTCTGAATATTAATCAATATAGAGATCACCTTCTGGATTACGGTGGTCTAGAAACGGCATCTGCCTCCACATCTGATCAATCTTTCTGGTTACCCTTGATCAGTTCCATCACCTAGTGGGGTCGGGCCCTTGATTCCGTTCTGCCGTCGGTGCAAGCTGGGGGGGGGGCTGTGGTCGGCCGGTGGTAAACTCAACCTGGGTGTCTAGTGACATGTGTTTTGTTAGCAGTGTGAATGTTGGGAAGGATTTAGGTATGCCCCTGGCATGGGGGCTGGTGGATTGCCGACTTGACGTGCTGGGGCCTCCCACCCCTGGTGGATCGGGCCGAACGGGGTTGCCTATTGGAGTCAGCAGGGGAGCTGGCTCCCTGGGGTTGGCAATGGTCACCCCAGTTATTTTCTCCCCATCCCCATGCCTCTGTCCACCCGCTCCTTCGTTCTACCGTTCACAAGGCCTTGGGACGTGGGCACGTCACTGGGGTGCGGGATGGAGCTTCCGTCTTCGCTACCCGGTGGCGGCGTGGGTCCCGATTTTATTTAGCAACTTAGACACTTACACTTGCAACATTTACATGGAACGCACATGTAGGGACCTGGCGGTGTGGCGCATTGGCGCTGGGGGCGGGGACCCTCATGGGGGGCCCCCTATAGTGGCCCGTTGTGGGGGCCTCGCCTGTGGTGCCGGTATCCACTGGTTAAATGCATCTAGACACCGAGGGCCCGGGGGGGAGATGGGGGTACCCGGCAGTATTCCCATGTCCCCCCCCTCTGTTTTAAGTACACATTAGAACAACACGCAACAACACCACATTGAGCTGGGGGAGAGAGGCTGGGGGGTCTTTCCACACCCCTGTTCGTTGGACCATCAGGGGTCGGAGCCCGGATAGAACATCACGCCGTCTGGTCGGGGTCCTGGGCTGGTGGGCTGCTCTTGCCGGTGTGGGGGCCTTGGCGGTCTGCTTGTCCCCGTCCTGGTGGGCAAAGGGGTCTGTCTCCTGGGTGCAGGGGCAGGGTTCTCTATTGGGGCGTCTGTCCCTGGGCCTGGGAGTATGGAGTATAGTGTACGTATGGGGGGTATGAATGAGTGTATAGCGTCCTTTTTTCGTATGTCCTGTATTTGTAAGAATGTGTACGCATGAGAGGGAGGGTACGTATGAGTGTCTCTGTCTGTCTATGTCTACCTGTCAGGTTGGGTGTTTGGCTGCTCTCTGGCCTGATGCATCTTCTTCCTTCCCGTCACTCCCCGTCGGTGATGGTTGCTCCTGCCCGCTGGTTGATGATGGCTCTCGATGCCTGGGGCCGGGGGTCCCGGTTGCGGCCCGGCTCGGTCCTGGTGCATGTCGGGCGGGTCCTGGGTGGTCCGGTGTGTCGGGCGGCCGCTGTTTCGGGCCGACGTCCTCCTTGGTTTGACTGGGGCACCTCTTCTGGGGGTGCCGGGGTTGTAGAACAGGTTGGTGCCGTCCGGTGGATCGGTGGACCGTGCCTGGCGCCCAGTCCTCCTGCCGGTTCCAGGACTTCTGCTGGCTGGTCTGTTCACCTAGTGGGGCTGTCCGGCATTGGCTGGGCCCCTAATCTTGGCGCCCTATGTGGGGCGGGATCTGGACCCGGGAGCTGGAAGATCTGGATGTCCAGGTGCCGGCTGGGCGAGGCCTGGGGAGGGCGTACATCCGCTGTGGCTCTTGCTGTGGCTCCCTGGCGTGTGGGTGTGTGGAGGCGGGCCGGGTTGTTTGCGGTGGGTATTGGTCCGGGGTGGCGGCGGCGTGTGTTGTCCGTCGGTTGGCTGCGGATCCTCCTTGCCTGCGGCAGCGGCGGGGGGCCCTTGTCGGCTGGTCCCTGGTTGGGGCCCCGCTGGGGGGCGGGGTGCCCCTGGTCCCCGTGGCCTCCGGTTCCTGAGCTCCGTGGGCTCGTCACTGCGATCTCTCGGGCCCCAGCATTGCGGCTGGTGGGTGTTCCCCTGGGGCTTCCATCTGTTCCCCTCTTGGCGGGTGATCGACCCTGCGCTGATCCGCCTGTGGCCTCTGTACTCTATGGGACCCTGGATGCATACATCTCTTGCCTCCTCCATGTCTGTGCCGATTCCTGTAGGACGGATTGACGGTTCCTTACACCAGCTATCAATCACTTGCATGGGGAAACCTTATTCAGACCTGCATGCTCGCACACACATGGGTGTGGGGACATTGGTGAGGACGGACATATCTTAAGCTGAGGTTATCATCATTAGTTAGTTGTTCACAGGAGCTTACCAGAAACATTTGTATTATGTTCATTAATCAATGCTTGTGTGTAGTGAATGTGTAATTCTTAGTTTATTCTACTAGATCCGAACTATTGGTTTGGTTCTGTACAGTTTGTTGTTTTTGTTTTGTATTACTGTTTCTCTGCCGTCCGGCAGAGGTGGAGGACTGGGATGTTTTCTTGTGTTCTTTGTTTGCCTCCCTGTCTTGTGTCGTCGGTTCGCACCTCTGCTGGTCCGGTTTCTTTTCTTCACCTTCTTCCTTTCTCCCTTCTTGTCTCAGTTTAATGTCCATGACGTCAGGAAATTGAACCCACAGTAATCACTAATAAAGATTTTTCATACATATACATCAAGTGGCGTACTACAGCGAAGCTGTAATACTCTGCTTGGGAAAGTAAAACTGTTGGGCTTGTACTTGGTACTCAGACACCAATTCTGAGTAGCATACTGCTAGACAGGACACGTAAAAAAAAAAAAAAAAAAAAAAAAAAAAAAAAGCCTGGAGCGAAGTGTCCATCAAAGCCTGCGTGGAAGCGTCAACAGGTAAGGTGTCCAAGCTCGTCCCAAGCCCTAACAAGAGTTGGGACAGGGAATTACCTATCCGCCCCATCCTAGCCCCGGCGTCATAAGCCCGGCAAAGCAGGTCGTCAGTCACCCGACACTGCGGACGGGGGCACCGCACATCGGGACGTAAGGCCTCGTCAGGGGCCACAATGAGCGAGGCTACCGCCGGTTCCACAGACGGCATCCGACCAAGGCCAAAACGAGGTGCATCCTGCATAGACGCAAGGATGCGCCCGTCAGTAGTGAGACGAGACAGCAGCTTTGTGTCCGCCCAACATGCATGGAGCTCGGTAATATACGGGGCCGACGGGGGGACAGCAAGGCACGAAGCTCCACCCGACCGTCGAAAAAAAGCACTGGAAGACCCAGGCTGGTCAGGCGGGATGTCCAGCTGCAGCCGCGCAAGTGCAGACCACACTGCCGTGGCAGCAGAAGAGTCGGCTCCATCCCGAGAGCGAGAGGAGGCGACAGATGCAGAATCCGAGGCATCCAGTGCCACGTCACCAACCCCCTCCCCAAAGAGGGATTCGGAGGCCATCAAAGACAGAGCGTCCTCGTCACGTGGGACGTCCCTGCTCGGTTCCAAGGTCGAGCGTCCATGCGGAGCCTGGACCCCATGCAGGGACAGTAGTAGGGACTTTACTTCAGCGAGCTCAGACGAGAGGTCTGCCATCGTCCTAGAAGGGGCAGTCCCCTGCCGGCTTCTCCGGGCGCAAGGCTCCTGGTCCGGCAGAGCCTCCGAAGCAGAGCGCTTCCGGGCCGAGCACCGTGCGCGAGGCACCTCCTCAGGCGGAGCGGACAAGGTGGCCGAGCACTGTTCAAGGGCCGCCAGCCGGTCTGTCCGCACGGAAAGGGGTAAAACCCGACAATTGGGGCACGCCCCTTCAGATACGCCTTGCCTGAGATGGTCAAGCCCCAGAAAGGGCGACCACGGGCAGGTAGATAACGCCGCCCGGAATAGACAACTCAGGATGCGGCGGACAGAAAACGTCATACGCGCACTATTCAACAAACGAAAGAACAGCCAATTTCGAGCAGAAAACGCTATTGTAGGCCAACAAAAGAAAACACGCGGTGGAACGAAACCTCACCGCGGCCACAACTCAGGACGGAGTGGACAGAAACGTCACACCCGAAACCCAACAGCTGACCAGCAGGCGAAACCGCCGCGGGCGACGAATGAAAGTCACCGCAGAGCCGAAAACGCCACGAGCGGGACACACTTACCGGTTTGTAGATTGTCTCTAGGAGGCGAATCCGTAGCTCCTGACCAAGTCGCGATACCAACTCGAAGTTGCGTGCGAGAAGAATGAGAGAATGTGCTATTGGTGCCATGGGGCTTTATAGCCTCTCATTGGTCACCGGGAGGTCACAGGTGACTTTGTTGTCATTAAGTCCTCGAACTGCGCATGCGCAAGAAGGATCATCCGGTGCTGATGCACCGCCTCTGGCGGTCAGGAGGGATGAAATAGAACCTCTGTCAGCTACTGTACAAACTACATTGAGCTGTTTGGGAGGTTTCAGTGCATCTCTTGAAGCTGTGGAATTGTGTTACTACACGATCCCCTATGTTGTCAAATACAGTATGATCCATCTCTGCCACCCACCTTTCACAGAATACTTTCATTTGAACTGATCCAGAATGTTTGCAAACTAAATTGAAACAGCACAAAATCATTTGTAGAAATGATCATATTATTATTCATATGATAAATATTAAAAATAGTTTTATTAAAATTCACATAGTTTGAGGAAAAGTCAGGGACCAAGAAGGCTTCCTTACTTAATTTGACAAAGTTATTTAATATGCATATTTCAAAAGGGTCAAAATGTGTATTTGACTGTTCAGAATGATCAAGACCTCATGTTGACAGAGGCAAGGTCAACTGATAATCAATATAACATCTTATGTTTGACTGCATTTATAAGTTAAGAGAGAGAAAAAAAGGGGGGGGGGGTCTTGAGCTAACATGGAGAAATTTGAGCAAAGCTGCTGTATCACATCACCATGACGTGAAGATCTACAGAGCTAATCGGCTAATGAGTTAGCACTAATTTAAGTCCACAAACATCACTTTAACTGAATAATGCGCACTTTAATGCAGCGGTAACTCACTACGACATGTGCTGAAACCATATGATGTACCAAAACGCATAAATAACCATAAATACAGTGGTTTTATACTCTTTGCATCTCGACATAGGGGCTGCTGGCTATCAGCAAGACCAAGCCGACAGCCGAAGCAGATGAGGGAATCTCTATGGAGCGCTTCTGAGCAAGTTTACAAGTACAGTCAAAAGAACAAAACATCAAACTGACAGCGTGTCAGTTGGTAAACTATCAAACAATTTTCCTGGCACTGTATCACATCATCAGGCCGAAATAACCCAGGAGCAAGTTTTTTTAACTTACCAATCCAGTAGCAATGTGGCTAGATCAGCATCCATTCATCCTCCTGTATCTCACAGAGGCTGACACACGAAGCTGAAAAGTTGTAACACTGGGTTTAAGAAGCTAATCCTACTTTGACCTAAATTAAGCAACAGTTTGACAGAAAAGATCTTCCACAGCAGTGAAGGGAAGGAATGGTTCACGTAGGCGAAGCGTGCTGTACACATTTCACATGTGCCGCCGCCAGTGTCAGATGATACCATTCAGTAAGGGATAGGGGTGAAATGATAATATCATACATAATTGGAGGATTTTTTTTTTAATGTCGAATCCCAACCATAAATAATTTGCTTATTTTAACAGATCAAATGAAATATTTCATTTAAAAAACTTACACAAGACAATACATATTGATAGCCCTCAAAGGGCCCCCTGTCTGTGCCGGGCCCTCAGAATGTTCTAACCCCCCACCCTGACGGCGCCCATGGATAGAAGATCCATCCTCACTGCCTTACAATAAAAAAAGCAGTAAAAGCCACATTTTTATGGACTGAGAATCGGTTGGAAAAAGAACCAGAGTGGAAAACTACTTACACAGCTCAAGTTCATGAAATGATTGAGCGGCGTGCTTACAGAAGAAGTCAGGAAAGGTTGGACAGGGCCAACCTGGTATTTAAGCCACTTGATAGTCCCAAAACCTCACTCTGTAACAACTCCAGTGCAGCTAGTATGGAACAGTAGTCAAAGATTCAAAGCTCTGAGTACGAATGATCTACTTCTTAAAGGACCAGATGTTCTCAACCTAATAGAGATGTCCTTCTCAGGTTCAGAAAAGGTGTAAATGCATTTCTTGGTGACATAAAAAAGATGTATAATTCTGTGTGGCTGGAGGAACGTGAAATGCATCTTCACAGATTTCTCTGGAGTTATAACCCTGATGAAGACATTAAAGAGTATGCAATCACACAAGTCAATATAGGAGACAGACCAGCTGGAGGCATTGCACAACTAACTTTGCGAGAAACAGGAAGGCTCTCCACCTGAAAGAAGAACGTAGGGTTCTTGAAGAGGGTGCTTATGTTGATGACATTTTGACCTCCCACAACAGTTTAAAGAACTACTAAAAATTACACAAGGAGTGGAAGCCATTTTGAAAGCTGGTGGTTTCTTTCTCAAACCTTGGGTGTGGTCAGGGAAAAGTGGGAGGCAAAAGACTAAGGAAAAAGCAGAACAAAATGGGAAAACAATTGTCCTTCCAAATCAGATGAGAGATGAGGACAATAACGCTTTGGGTGTTGGATATCAAGTAGAAGATGACATGCTCTATATGCTAACCTCTATTAACTTCTCTAAGAGAAGAAAGAAAATTAGACGTGGCAAGAACAACATCAACTTCCACGGTCCGTCCAAAATAAGAGACTTGTAAGCAAAGCTTCCATGTTCCAGCACCTCCTCCTCTGCGTGTCCCCTTCGTGTGCACGCAACGCACGTTCTAGCCTATAAACAGGAAGTGAGCTTGCGCTACCTTACCAACAGATAAATTGATTGCGCCAGCTGCAGTAGCCAACGTGTTTGTTTGGTGAAGCATTTAGTTTGAAGTTAGTGCAGATTAGCTTCCCAAAATGAATGGAAAACACAAAGCTGTTGTGGAAATAGCAACGAGAAAGAAGAAAGCAGACAAAGAGCGTGCCAAAGCCGAATCTGCATCAGCGCTGCTGCATTAACACGGTGTCGTCAAGTAAAGGAAGCTAAGGGCTTGGTAACCGATGCGTTGGTTGCTGATTTTCTCCTGGACAGGTAAGATCACGTTATATTTTGTGACTTTGGATGAAATGGCTTATGTTCTGCGAGTTGTTGACTGTGGCGGAGACCCAATGAGACCATGCTGGCTGCGCGTGCCTGTGTTATTGAGGTGTGGCTTAGGGAGAGAGGATGAAGCAAGGTGTGGGACTTTTTATTTTTGCAATAACGCCCTGTTGAGGAGCACTCCCACAATTTTATACCCTGCCTTTAAGTTATTTGAAGACAATGTGGAGCTTGGTCAAATCAGGTTCCAAAGAAGTCTGATACCAACTGGCTGGAAAGGTAAGCCATAGCTGATTACCTTTTCTGATCGGAGCTATAAGACACATGGGTCTGTTATGTAGATGGGAAACATTAAAAGAACCTGTTGTCCGATTTGTAGAAGCAAAGGCCAAACTGACCCCTCTGGATCAGAATGGGGAAGCTGTTAAAGTTGAGATCTGTGGCACAGTGTATGCAGCTAGACTCAGAAAATATTTTGAAAAGCATGAAAGTAGAGTGGTTCCATTTTTTAGACAGCCAAACAATCTTAGGGGCAATTCAAAGAGAAAGCGATGGATACCAGACCTTCTTTGCAAACCAAGTAGGAGAGATCCAAATATCTGGAACAGGTGAAGACTGGTGGTGGATCCCGGGAGAGTATATCATTATTGACATCACAACATGAGGAGGCACCACTGAAGACTTGGGGGAGGATTCTCCGTGGCAAAGAGATCCAGAATTTTTGAGTTGGCCAAAGAAATGTGCTGCAGAAGTTACAGCACATGCTCGGAAGAATATAAATAGGCTCCAGAAAAAGGCCTTCACAGGAGTATTGAAAGATCAGGCAGAAAAAGATTTAGGTAATACTGCAAGAAAACCACCTTTTTGTCAAGTAATTAGAAATCTGGTGAAATTTAGGAAATTTGATCAATTTGACGTCGTTGCTTGGATCTACGGTGCTGCCAAAAATGGTTAGAAATGAAGACAAAGAGCACAGGAAAAGTAGAAGAGAAAGCGCTGTTGACAGTAAAGGAGAGAGAGGATGCACTTAGAAATCTTTTCCGTGCAGCACAAGAAGGACATATACAGATACAGCTTTAAACAGACTAGTGGTATACAGAGATCAAAACTCTGGGCTTTTGGTCTGTGGAGGTAGATTTCAGATGTTTACAGAAAACAGAACTGCTCTTCCAGTTGTGCCATATACTGCATGGATATCTACACTTTTAGCACGAGAAGCCCACATTGCAAACCAATGAAGATGTGGCAGGAACTCTACTCAGAATGAATAGAAAAGCTGGGTAATTAAAGGCCGCAGACTTGGAAAGAAAGTAGTTGACAGTTGTGTAACATGCAGAAAACACAATGCTAAGCTATGTCAGCAGATTATGAGTGACCTCCCATCTGAGAGAGTGAGCCCTGCCTACCCATTTGAATTTGCAAGTGTGGATCTATTTTGGCCTTACATGGTGAAAGATGAAGTGAAAAGGAAAACAAAACTGAAGGTCTGGGGCATCATATTTTGCTGCATGGTCTCAAGAGCCATTTATGTTGCTGTTATAACTGACCTGTCATCAGAAAGGTTCCTCTTGGCATACCACAGATTTAAAGGTCCCCCCGGGAAAATCTAATTTAAAAAGTTGGAGCAGCAGAAGCTGCAGTCCGGATTGTAAACAGAGCCTTAACCAATCTGAGTGGTGACGGAGTCTTCACAATGGAATTTACGGAACTGGTCAAGGAGGGAATACAGTTAAGGAAGCTGTGGAAAAAAGCTACAGAAGAAGATAAAGAGGGAATTAGACAACTGCAAGACATCGACTTATGAAACTGCAAACAGGAGAAAACATGAGAATACGACGAAAGAAGAAAGAAAAGGTCAGGACAACCTTTTTTAAAGATCCATTCAAGTTTGTGAAAGGTGTCTTTAAAAAGGAGAAAAGTGGAACACTTAAAACGACAAAAGAAGAGATTGAGGAATATCTTAAAGAATCATATTCAGATAAACTACGAGAAAAACCCTTGAATATTCCAACTGACATTCCACCAATCTCACCACCTCAACATCATTTGGACATCAGCCCTCCAAAGCTGAGTGAAGTGAGAGATGTTGTGATAAAGGCAAGGTCAGCCTCAACACCAGGACCCAATGGGATTTCCTATCAAGTTTACAAAAATGCCCCAGACATATTGAAATACCTGTGGAAGAACATGAGAGTAATGTGGGAAAAAAGATTGTCCCTAAAGTATGGAGAAAAGCTGGAGGAATATTTATAACAAAGAAAAGAATGCAGTCACTATTGAACAATTTCGCCAGATTAACCTTCTTAATATAGAAGGAAAGATATTCTTTAGTGTACTGGCTCAAAGACTAGCTACATATCTGAAAGTAAGTCAGGTAATCGATATGGCAATTCAAAAAGCGGATATATCTGGCTTTTCTGGGTGTCTGGAACATGCCAGTGTCATATGGCATCATATTCAATCGGCCAAAGAAGAAAGAAAGGATCTTCATGTCCTTTTTCTCGACCTGGCCAATGCTTACGGCTCAGTCCCGCATTCACTCCTGTGGTCGGCTTTCGATTTCTTCCAAGTCCCAAACAAAATAACACAGTTGGTCAAGCTCTACTTCCAAGATCTGCAGTTCTGCATCACAACACCACAGTTTACAACAATCTGGCAGCCGCTGGAGAAAGAAATCATGGCAGGCTGCACAGTGTCGCCCTTGGTCTTCACAATGGCAATGGAGGTAATCATCAGAGCATCAAAATGGGTGGTAGGAGGAAAACGTCTACAAGGTTGTCAGACACTACCTCCAATAAGGGCCTATATGGACGATATAACAACACTAACAAGGATCGATTTGAACAACTAAAAGATGACACTACCTTATACATCAACTCTTGAGGGAATAAAACCTTTTTGCCAGGAAAACTGTCAGGTGTCTCCAATTTGGCATACTCCCGAGAATCATGTGGCCGCTTACTATGTACGAAATCCCTATGAACAAAGTTGAGAAGCTGGAGCGGATTATCAGTACACATGTGAAACAGTGGCTAGGAGTTCCACGATGCCTGAGCTCAATTGCATTGTATGGAAGAGGAAAACTGGAATAACCAATTACAGGGTTGGTGGAAGAATTTAAATGCACGAAAGCAAGGCTGGTCATGACCCTCGAAGGGTCACAAGATGAAGTAATTCGAAGAGCTGCTCCAAAAGTAATTGCAGGAAGGAAGTGGACGCCAGCTGAGTCTGTTCAGAGTGCCAAGTCCTCACTATGTCTTAGAGATATAGTAGGTCAAGTTCAGCATTGAAGAGCTGGCTTTGGACTCAATCCTGGAATACTTAAATGGAATAAAGCAACATTGATCGAAAGAAGGCAGTTAGTGGTGGAAGAAATAAGAAGGCAAGAAGAGGAAGAGAGGGAGGCCAAGGCTGTGTTAATGGCCAAACAGGCTCGCTGAAGCACATTCTGTCGGCATGCACAACTTGCCTCTCCCAGGGACATTATACTTGGCGTCATAACCAAGTACTAAGGCAGCTCGCAATCATCGTGGAGCAGAGAAGGACCAACACAAATGCTCTCCCACAAACAGCTAAAGAACATTCGCAGCTCGTGACATTCGTTGCTGCTGGTCAGAACCCATAAAGCTGCTTAACATCAGAGAACACAAACATCTTGCAGCTGGCATGAGATTGGAAGTTGGAAGTGGACCTGGAAAAAAAGCTTGTGTTCCCTCAAGAGACTGTTTTCACAACACTCCAACCAGACATGGTGCTATGGTCAGCAGCCAGACGGCGGGCACTTGTGGGTAGAGCTAACAATCCCGTGGGAAGAAGGAGTTGAGGAAGCTTACGAAAGAAAACAAAGTATTCAGAGTTAGCTGTGCAAGTGGCCCAAAATGGTTGGAAAATAAATGTGTTTCCTGTTGAAGTGGACTGTAGGGGGTTTGTGGCAGCATCCATGACCTACCTACAAAAAAGATTGGGGTGAAAGGGTCATCACTCCGACATGCCATCAAGTCCTTATCGGCAATTGCAGAAAAAAGTAGCAATTGGCTGTGGATTAAAAGGAAAGATAATATGTGACAGTGTGGAGGTCCTGTCACTGTGGTTCCGATAGATCACGTGCCCCGGCTGCTTGGCCACGGGGATTCCCTTTGGCTGACTGGTTAGCGCACATGACTTTCACCTGGGAGTCGTGGGATCAAATCCCCGCCCAGGCCCTCGTTGTGTACCATGCCACATTTGGCGTTGCTGGCAGGATCCATGTGAGACTGGTAATAAGTCCATGGATTCGAAACTAGTGGCACCCTGCACGGGAGCACGAGGACGTGCTTGTGATAAGAGGGGGAGAGATGTGACAGTGTGGAGGTCCTGTCACTGTGGTTCCGATAGATCACGTGCCCCGGCTGCTTGGGGCACGTGATCTATCGGAACCACGGGGATTCCCTTTGGCTGACTGGTTAGCGCACATGACTTTCACCTGGGAGTCGTGGGATCAAGTCCCCGCCCAGGCCCTCATTGTGTACCATGCCACAAATACCTGGGCTGTTAGATGAAACAGGTGGGTTAGAAGCTTGGGGGAGTGTACCTGGGACGCTGGGTATCACTGTTGAGCCCTCTGGAGATGTACTGGGTTCAGTGGCTTCATCAACGAAACATCGAGGAAGTTGGGTACCCACCTGATGACCCCAGTGAAGCCTCTACCCATCTAAACACCGATTTCTAGGCCATGATCAAGAGTAGTGACTCAAATTAGGGATTGAAACATCAAGTCCTTTTAGCTCTACGACATTTCTTTTCATGGCTGCAAATCTGGTTAATGAGAGATGAATAGGTGCCAGAGTTCAAAATCGTGAGGACTGTGTGGAGTATATTAGTCCTAACTCTCTCCTGCTTTGACGTGCCAATCCAAAAGGAGATCCACGGGAGTTTTAAATTGAAGGCGACACATACAAAATACTCCACAACATCCAACGAGAAGTCAGCAAGTTTTGGAAAAAATGGTCTCAGTTGGCAGGCCCAAACCTGTTTATAACAAGCCAATGGCACACAAAGCGGAGGAATGTTGCTGTTGGAGATGTGGTGTGGCTTGCAGATCAAAACACACTGAGAGGCCAATATAAAAGCGGGCAGGGTTGTCAGTGTAAATTGTTGTAAATTGTGATAAACAAAGTATTGTGAGATGCAAATGTGAGAACTTTTCCAAGCTACCCAGTACCAACTTCAAAGCCAGGAAACAAGGGAAAAAACCATCACTAAAAAGAGCAACAAAACCAAAAAAAACTCTCATGTTGGATACCAGCAACTGTTTTTCACTGAGACGTCAGGCATCTTGTGATCTTACTACCAATTGAAAAACAACAAACTATAAAGAAAATAAACTGTGTGATCTCCTTGGGTTTACAAAACCAGGAGGTCAAGTGGGAGGTGTTATGGTGCAGATGGAAATTATTGTGGTTTTCACTTTTAGACGCTTGATTTTGTTTGGTGGTTGCATGTTTGCACACAAGAGGGCAGTGTTTTGGCAGTAGCAGTAGGTATGGTCACCTTGCCTCCAGGTAGAGATGTTTGAATAATGTACCAGACAGCTGTTTCCTTTGTTTGCCTCAGTTGTTTGCTCAGTGTCTGGCAACCAAAGAGATGCTGCTGGTATGTACATTTACTTATTCTTTTTAGAAATGTGAATTTATTTGGATTGGAATTTACAAAACAGCATATATCTTTAAGGATTTTCAATTACTTTTATTAGGGTATTCAATTACTAACTGCAGCAAGTATTTGTATCTAATATGTAATGTTGTCTGCTTAAGGTTATCCACCTATGACTCATCAGTCAAGAAATAAATAACAGCGCTAAATGAGTGGAGTTGTCCGGCGTCCTCTGTTGGATGCCATGCCTGTCAAGATCAGGCAGTGACAAATAACTTTACAGTTGAAAGCCATAGGCCTACATGTTTTGTTTTGTTTTGTTTTTCAAACAGCTCTTAAAAACCTTTATTAGACCACTGGCAAGGAAGAATCATTAAAATCTACATTGTAGCACAAAGAAAATGTTTGGCTATGTTAACATACTGGATAATAATGGTTCTGCAACTCAGCGGCTCAAATTTTTTGCTCGACCTGAAATGTCGTTATTGTGAATGGACTGGGGGCGAGAAAATTCCGCCAGAATTTATATATTATTTATATATGCGCAGATAACGGAGCGTCCAGCGCTGCAATTGAAACAGACTTTTCTGTGGCTGGATTTGCAATTCAGTACCAGAGAAATCATTTGGAACCAGGGAGTCATTCCTCATAACATTTCCCGTAAATATTATTTTTACCTTTTTCAAATTCCACACCCAGGATAAATAACTATTCACTGTCTTAAGCACAACTGTAGGAAGGTGGAATACTTATGGAGGAGGAACTTTTAGCAGATTCATTGTTTTTATTTAAAGGTTGAATATGGAACATGGGCACCAAAGCGACATCTAGTGTGTTGAGGTTGTAGTTGCAATAACAAAGTGCTGTCTGGATGCCAGTTCTGTTGCCGGAACAAGCAAGCATCATGTTCAGTGATGAATCTATAGGGTAAGGACTATTTTGTACAAATAAGTTTAAAATACTAAACGAAAAATAATTATAACAAAATATGGGTCAAAGGCAACAATAAGATTTTGTACCTATCCTCTAGGCATCTTATTTTGGTAGCTGAGTTGTATCCTACTCTCCTCTTGGTAATGTCCTCTATAAAAGTCATAATTTATACTTAAAAATCTACATAAACACCCGACAGATTTCATACCATTTGTATGTGACTAGGTGTATGGTTGCAGACCTATGTCAATCCAGAAAGCCAGCTAGAAAAGTCTTTATAATTGCCACTCAACGTAGAGGTGAAAGCGAACCTGCTTTACTGGGGAGTGCGGGAGGAAGCCGCTTCCTTTTCTTTTGCTTACTTGGTGTGGAGGTTCATGCTCCCATATCTGGGAACAATGTCATATACACAAGTACTGAAAGCTGTTTTACTGACAGCTAACTTTGCAAAGGTAATTTCCCCATGAAAAACTTTGCCATATCCGCGTACGTTCTGATGGCGTTAACGTTTTTTCATTTGTGTCCATCTGCTGCAGGCTTCACCTAAACAATTCTAGTTTTAAATATTGTAAGATTTCTCCTCGTCTGAGAAATATAATGAAATCTCTGGGGCTTAGACAGAGCAACTAAACTGACTGCTCCATTTTCTACAGTACATGCCTCGTTGCTTCAGGCAGTTGTTTACAATAGTATTTGGCAACCTACAATACTGCGTCGCTGTTGGCTGAAACACATAAATATAAACACGGAAAAAGTTTTTAAAAAAAAATGATTTTAGGTTAAATATAACTTTTAAAGGAAAGGGTGCGCTTTCATTCTGCACACCTCTAAACCCCCTGTGGATGTATTACTTTTTTTTTAAAGAGATGGCTTTTAAGAAAAATGTTCCATATTCAACCTTTAAAGGATCTTTTAGTTAATCTTAATAATGCTGTTGAAAAAAGCTTGGGCAACCTATTGTACTAATTTGATTGCTAGTAACAAAGGCAATTCAAAATGATTTTGTATCATCATTGCTGTTTTCTGACAGAAGACAAATTCTGCTGCGACTTTTGTCCCAGAACCCTCTAATGAGGATTGCCAACAGTTTCTTTCTTATTTCAATGACAAAGTCACTAATGTGAGGAGTAATATTGCTCCTAAAAAATCCTGGTTGGCTTTTTTGTTTGTAGTTTTGCCCATTTCCCAGAGAGCCTTGTGCCAGTGTTACTGTACGAGATAGCTAAGCTTGTGAGCTCCATGAAGGCATCTTCTTTGGACATCTGCATATCTTTTTAAAAGTGTATTCAAGTCTAATGGTCCCAGTGTACTGTCTATTGTCAATGCCTGATTAGCTTCTAGTCAGGTATCTGTGTATTTGAAGAGCGCGGTCATCCATCCGCTTCTGAAGCAAATTTGGATCCTGCCCGTTTTAGCAGTTATAGACCTATCTCAAAGCTTCCTTTTGAAGCAAAGATTTTACAGTAGGTGGTGATCAGACAGTTTAACTTTGCTTTTGACCAGGGGCGGATTTAGGACTGAAGGAGAACAGGGGCTTAGCCCACATGGCTGATTTGCAAAATATTATAGACACACACACACGTATGAAAAAGATTGAATCACTATGCTTTAAATAAACTAAACAACATTTGATCAGCCATTTTAACTATTAACAGCATCATAGTCAACTGTTGATTGAAGTCACCTCAGATCACTGGTCCAGGGAATACTGCTTGAATCCAATAACAGCTGACAATACAAAGGAAATGGGCTACATTGATGTAGATTCTCAGTCATCCAGGACATGGTAGTCTTGAGAGTTTAAATGAAGGCAACTGGACTTTTTCTTCTTGTCTTGAAAACATTTAGGCTCTCATCCAAGAGGCTTCTTCGGTTCCGAAAGACTGGATTGGACGAAGCCTCTCGGATGAGAGATGAAAAATTTTCAACACAAGAAAAAAAACTCCAGTTGCCTTCATTTAAACCCTCAAGAGCAAATGGACTGCTAAGTTCTTATTGTCTTAGATATAAATCAGGGGCCGTATTCACAAAGAATCTTAGGAATAAAAGTAGGTCCTAACTGCCGAATTTAGGAGTAACTCCTAAAAAATTTGGGCGTGTCACTCTTAAATTTAGGACTCCTAGTTTCTTAAGATAAAAGTAATTCACAACCACTTTTAGGCCTAAAAGTAGCTCCTAAGTCTGGGAGTCCTTAAAAGAAGTCAAAAGGACTGCTAACTCCCTAAGACCTATTCAAAAAGACTCCCAAAATGGCTGCAGCCAGACGCAATGTGTAGGACACTCTGGATGATTCGGAATTAACAAAACGATACCAACTAAATCGTTTACTGCAGATGTGGTGCGGGATGCAATCACGTCTCCAACTAATTGAACAACCCGATCAGGCCAGAAATTAAATGTTTAGCGAAACTAATATATTTAGCCACAGGGAAAATGCAACTTTTGCCTATATGACGGACATTGCCTACCTGTTGCAGCAGCATCCTTTTTATAAGCGGCGATCGTGAGCCCACACTGGGACTGTAGAGAATACCATCTCTTCTCACAGTCTTCTGCCGTTCGAGACACCGCTGCATTTATGTTTCTGCTCATTTCCACCCATGCCTCCCTTTTCTTATTCTTCCAGTAGTAATAATTGGTCCTGCGACCAGTTAGGTTTCCTTGTTCTTTTCTCGCTACTCATTTTCAGTTCACAAGGTGCTTTTCACGGTAGTGGGGGGGGGGGTACTTAAAATATGGCTGATGTGCTCATTACACAGCCTAATTGTTTACAGCCTACTTGTAATCACTCCCTTAATATGATGCATCCATTATCTATACAGCTTTCATCCAATTCAGGGTCGCGTCGAGGGGGGGCTGGAGCTTATCCCAGCTATCAGCAGACATTAGGCAGGATACACCCTGGATAGGACGCGAGTATGTCGCATAATATGATGCATTTCACGTTTTTTCACTTCACCCTCTCTGTAAGTAGGCTACTGTAAATGGACTGAATTTATATAGCCCTTTTCTAGTCATGTTGACCACTCAAAGCACTTTACACTGGAGCCACATTCACCCATTCGCACTCACAAATGCACACACATTCATACACTGATACAATCATCAACATGTGATTGGAGGAAGCTGGAACTGAACCTACGACCCTCCGATTGCAAGACAACTACTCTACCTATTGAGCCACAGTCAGACCGTGTGTAAGTTGTATGAAGTGTCAGTCTCGTGGCCGACACAAAGATGTCATCATGCATTATTTCTGCTATTTGCGGGGTTCATAATTACGCTTTTATCGACATTGAAGTTTTCCATTTCCTGGTTTCACACGTGTTGTTCAACAACCAATCACACTGCTGTCCGTCTATTTACTCATGCATAGGGAATGACCTTTTCCATAGCAACGGGACGTCACTCTTAGCTTACTTTTAGGGCTTGTCCTACATAAAAGTAGCTCTTAGTGCGTTTGTGAATAATCCTACGTAAGACCTTTTAGCGCAAGTTAGGAGTAACACCTAGCGGTAAGATAAGAGTCTTTGTGAATACGGCCCCTGGTCTCTTCTGTTATATATAATAAGATTAAAAAACCTGAATCATGGTCTGTTTTTTCACAGCTGCTGTTGTCAATCTGTAGTTTTTATCTAAAAACATCCCTGATGTCCAAATCAGCAACAGTCTTCTCCTGCAGGTGTTTATGCAGCGGCATCCCCTCTTCTCCCATCCCCCGCAGGCAGGCTGCTGAAGCTGCCGAAGCAGCTGCTTTCTTCTTCAGGTGGCTCGGGAGGCTCTACAAAGACTACTTTAAGTAGCTGCTACCCCTCTGTTGAGCTCTGGTACTGCAGCTATTTCAGAGAAGCTTTTTTCCTCTTTCGAAATTGAAACCCAGATTCGGGCTTCTCAGAAAACATCCGGGGCTCAAGCCCAGGTAGCCACCCCGTAACTCCGCCCCTGCTTTTGACCACATAATATACTTGATCACTTTCAGTCGGTTTTCTGTAAATTACATTGATTAAAACTGCTCTTCTTGGAGTTTCCAATGATATCTTGATCCAGTTTATGACATCAAAGTTTGACACTGTGCACCATCTGACCCTGTTAGATAGGATGAGGTGCTGGGCCAGTGTGTCGGGCACTGGTTAAAATGGTTGACTTCATTCCTTTCAAATAGATATTTTTTTCCTATAGTTCTGCATATGGTGTTTCTTGGGGTTCTATCTTAGGGCCCATACTGTTTTTGCTTTATTTGCTTCCTATTGGCTCCATCCTCTACTCTTTCAAGGACATCTACCATTATTACAGAGATGATGTACAACTCTATATTTATTTTCATCCAAATAAAAATTCCAAGCTCCGCATCCACGTAAATTGCTGGAAAGCAGTAAAAGCTTGGATGGCTGATCATTTTCTGCAACTGAATGAAGAGAAAACAAAAGGAATTATCTTTGCATCCGGGAAAAAAATAGGAAATATTAAAGACTTTTTAGAACCCCTAGGTCTCCCTGTTAAAAACCTTGTAATAGCTATGTTTTCATGTTCAATAATCATGCTAAATTGCTGACAGATCCTATTTTAATCATCTAAGAAATATTGCTAAACTAAGCCATATAGTTTTGCGTCCAGAGATGGAAGTTCTTATTCATGCCTTTTTATAATCTCCTGTGCACTATTGTCCTGTGGACTGCCATGACCGTCTGGAGGGGTGGGGGGGATATTCTGTCGGAGTTTTCTTCCTTTTAAAGGGACATTTTTCCTCTCCACTGTCGCTACATGCTTGCTCAGTGCTGAGAAATTGCAGTGAGTCCTCTTGATCCGGGCACAACCTCAGGTCGATGACTCAATGCAATCTGCTGGGATTCCTTACATAGAAAACTTTTAACTGATTGGAATGTTTGTATAATTGCATGGAAATAACTTTTGCTGTAAAATGCCTTGAGGTGACATTTGTTAGAAATTGGTGCTATATAAATAAAAGGGAATTGAATTGAATTTAAATTGACATTTTGTCACAATGCGACTTCCTCCTGGTCAGCATCGCTCCCTGTTCCCTTGTGTTTCTGTCTTTGTTTACCTAATTTTCCCCAAGTTTCTGAAGTGGGGAAATAATTTCAAGATTAGCTCTGTTGTTTAGTGATTAGTAATTACTGTCCCATATCATGTCTTTTGTCTCCCAAATTAGCTTCCTAGTATTTAAATGTCCCTCATTGTTGTCTCTTTGTCAGGTCCTCGTCTTTCCTCCTAGAGAATTCTGAACTTTTGCTAAATGAATGAACAGAAACCTTCTCAAAGACATATCTGCGTCTGGATCCATCCCTCAAATTATGAAAGTAGGACCTGACCAAGAAAAGGATGCAGCAGATAAAAAGACACCTTGGAAGAACCCACTTCTGGGGGAATCCCGACTGGCTTGCTACTCTCCTGCGCTAGGTCTCTGGGAAGATGATGGAGCTCTGCCCGTAGGTTGGCACGTTTCCCATTGCCACCGTGGTCACCACCAGGCTGTCTTTCCATCCTCCCAGGAGGGTGTCTGTCTTCTCCCTGATGTCCTTTCTCGTACCCCAGGACTCAGAGTCTTTTCCCTGCTGTGACTCATTGGTCACAGAGATTGATGTGGTGAGGATTCCTACGCTCCCCGTCCTCTTCATCAGCAGTTCCGGGGTCTGCTCTCTGACTCCAGCCCGCGCAATCAAGTCTCATCCTCCACTCAATCCGATGGTCTTGCTATCGTTGTGCCTGATCCTCAGTCTTTTCTCCGAGGTTGGTGTGGGAAAAACCATAGGGCCACTTCTACTCCTCTCCAGGAGGGCCCAGCAGCTGCCCTCATCGCCTCCCTGGAAGCTGCTCCTGACTGTGACCTGCTGGATGCAGTTTCCTCCTGCCATCAGCCGCCAGTTCCGGGTTAACCTTTTCATCTGCTCCGGCACAGCCAAACTCCAGCTCCCATTTCCAGCAGTTCGATCCAGACGGATCCATCTACTCTTCAAGCAAAATTTGGATCCAGTCACCGCTCTTAGCCCTACTTGGGATAGAGTTTTTGCTGCAAAGGAGTTGCTGGATCTACTCACACCCTGGAGGGTACTGTTTGCTTAGTTGTGTTTGGCTGGTTTCTGGGAAGCAGTCTCTAAGCAAATCCTAGCCTCTGTAGCAGGTGCCAGCCACAGCCTGCAGTTCCTGGTCCCGAGTTGCCAGAGTGTGTTCCTGGTCCCAACTGGCCAGAGAGCCGTCCAGGACCTGGGTCTTCAAGTAGCCTTCCAGAACTTGGGTCTGCAGAGAGCCTTCCAGGACCCGGGCCTCCAGAGAACCTTTGCCTCTATGAATGCCCCCTATGCCACGACCCGAGTCCTCAGTTCCTCTCTTAGGCTCTTAACAGCACATTGTGGGTCCTCCAGTAAATGGTAAATGGCCTGTATTTGTATAGCGCTTTACTTATAGCGCTTTGGGGTCAATAGTCCCTATTGACCCCAAAGCGCTTTAAACTACATTCAGTCATTCAGCCATTCGTGCACACATTCACACGCCAGTGGTGGTAAGCTACGTTGTTGCCACAGCTGCCCTGGAGCTGGCAACCTTCCGATTACAGGACAAACGCCCAACTCCCGAGCCCTGGTCACCCCAGTCAACACTGGCTGTCCAACGCTCTCAATGCTTCCTGTTGCCAGCCTTCACCTCACCATAAGATTCAAGCCTACCAGCCTCCAAGCCTAAACACCCAGCATTGCTGGCCTCTATGCCTCAAGGCTGGGCTTTGCCAGCCTCCAAGTCACCATAAGGTGGCAGCCTGCCACCACCTCAAATCAAAGTTCTCCGCAGCCAGCCACTGCCTCAATACAAGGTTCTCCACTGCTGGCCTCCAAGACACAAGGTTCACTACTGATGGCCTCCAAGACACAAGGTTCACCACTGCCAGCCTCCAATGAAAAAGGTTCAACACTGCTGATCTCCAAGAAACAATGTTCACTAATGCTGGCCTCCAAGAAACAAGGTTAATCAATGCCGGCCTCCAAGAAAGAAGGTCCTGCTTCTTAGTTGGCCAACAAGTCAAAAGGTTCTGCACCACAGCTGGCCACCAAATTACAGGATTCTGCTCAATAACTGGCCTCCAAGACACAAGATTCTGCTACATTGAATTTCACAACACAAGTTTACCGCTGCTGACCTCCAAGACTCAAGGCTCATCACCACCGGCCTCCAAGACACAAGGTTCACCACTGAGACTCTCCACAGTCACAAGGTTCTGCCAGCAAATCACAATTTGCTACTCCGCAGGCCTACTAGACTTAATATTTATCCCGACTGGTCTTCAAGATTAAAGGATCTGCTCCTCTGTCCTCAAAAACACAAGGTTTCCCTCAGCCGGACTCCAAGATCCAATTTTCTCCACATCCGGCCTCCGAGTCTCAAGGTCTTCTTCAACCAGCATCCATGTCACAAGTTTTTTGGATGCTGGACTCTTCATCACAATTTTTCTCATTGCCGGCCTCGTCAACACAAGTGTCTTTGTCGTTGGCCTCCTCGACACAGTTTCCCTTGTCACTGGCATCCATTTTTTGGATAGAAAACCTCTTTTTTTCTATAAATCTAACTGGATTTATCAGTCCTCCAAAACACTGACAACCCAGCGTCAAGATCAGGAAACAGAGCCGTAATTTAACCAACCTCTTTGCAGCTTTTGTACTATTACCCAGTACCCCATTGAGAAAGTGTCTTGCCAACAACCCAGATAAATTGGATTAAAAATTAACTGAAGTAGAACAAATAATTAAAATCTCATAAAGATAAGTAAAATTTTGACAGAACATAAAAAACAATTAAAGGGACTATAAAAAAGATAACCCAAAATAAATGCATAGACATTTAAAACTATTTCCTCATTTAATGCTCCAGAAATGCCCTTGTCAGTAGAATGAACCCTAGCCTTTTCACCACGGTTGCCTATATATATATGTGTGAACTCACTTGAATAGTCGAACAAGCAGATTTCCCGAGTACTTTCCGGGGGGCAGCGTAATGTCGTCATACTCGTTCACGCTCAGGTGTAGTTTTCGCTATCTTCATCATAAACACTGAAGCCACTGGATTCAGCATAACATCAGAAGAGAACGGCTTTAGCACTGCTGAAACTCCAGCCCAGACCCAAACTAAACTTACATAAAACAATAACAATAACAATTCTTATCTCAGTGGAAGTCATACCTGAAAATCGGTAAATTGTCCAGGACGGGACTGACTCTGCTGTTGTTTATGTTCATTCATGCTCATATAGCATGCAAGCCTCTTGTACGAGCTTACCATTGAGGCTGCAGTTATGCATTTGGCCTCTGCAAAACTTTCAAACTTCATATAGTCCATTTTAGAGTGGTTTATTCTCATATAGTTTATGCTCATAAATTCTCTTTTCAATTCAGTTGAAATGTATATTGTGCCAATTCACAATACGTAATCTCAAGGTACTTTAAAGGTAAAGGACTGAACTTATATAGCGCTTTTCTAGTCTTACTGACCACTCAAAGCGCTTTACATTGAAGCCACATTCACCCATTCACACTCGCATTCATACACCGACACCCAACATGGCTCGGTAGGACAATGTAGAATTTGGGGGTTAAGTGCCTTGCCCAGGGGCACATCAACATGTGACTGGAGGAAGCTGGAATCGAACATACGACCCTCCGATTGCAAGCCAACTACTCTACCACTAAGCCACAGTCGCCCCTGATCTCTGCTGATCACTGATTGTAATCTAAAGTAATCAAGCTAAGAAAACAATTTAGAAAGTAATTGATTGCAGAATTGTAAATGTAGATTTATATCTTTAAAAATGACTTTTAATTCAATACATTTTTGTTGATGCTGTCAGACGCATGTGCTAACCTGGCCAAAAACTTCCTCATTCACAGTGAAGGTGAGGTCCAAAATGTCAGTGATGTCATTGTCTTTCATCCACTGGAGAGACTGATGAAACTCCTCATCCAGGTACTCCAGATCAGACAAGTCTGTAGGGCTGGAAGATACAAGTTTAATGTAACAATCCACACAGCTGCACAGTGGTCATTCAGATAATCATTACATCGATTTTGTGGTTGTCCTGATGGTCTTGGAAAGAAGTAAAATCAAGTAATGTTTTAAGCTTTTTTAACAGCTTCTTAAATAAACCTTTTAACTTATAACAGATCCATTATTTAAAAAAAATCATGCATCACTTTGATAAGCTGCAAATATGCCTTAAGGAATTATATAATCAGAACTGGGAGGTTATGGAATAGGGGTTTGTTTGAGTCACAAATGGATACCCTGGTAATTCAGTGCGCTATTTCTGTCTTGTTATTGTTCGTTATTTGCGAGTCTGTTACAGTTTTGGGAGTAACGGCATTTGAGTATAACGGCTCAACAATGGTCTGTACACCGTTCAGGTTATCGTACATCAAAGAAGAGCTTCACAACTACAGGACTAAAACTGTGGATTTATTTCCAGTATTTGTCGTATCTGCTGCAGATTTACTAGAGTCTGATCAAGAAAGCGAGATGCTGGAGGAGAGGAAAGTAAGCTGTTGTCCTTGTGCATCTGAGGAGACGCTAACTACGCATTGCTCTATCTGGGATTTTCCTCTCCAACGAACGCTCACTTCAGAACAATATGGACAAACTGTCCCTAATGAGTAGCATGAACATAGACTTTTCCTCGTCTTATGTTTATTGGAGTTGTGGCTCTGTGAGGACATTTCAGACTGTGCGCTCCAGCTGGAGGGTTTTCCTCTGCTCCGAGGGGACCAGTAGGCCTCTCTTTGGTAAGACTACATGTGGAGGTGTCTACATCAATTGTGGCTGGTGTACATATGTGATGCTGATTCATCACTACTCCTCTCTGGAATATCTTAATCAACTGCAAACCATTTTACTTTCTGCAAGAGTTCGCTTCATTCATTTGGGCCACTGTTTACATCCCGCAAGAGGCAGACTTGCACGCATCTTAGTGCACCCTCATGAACCAGATGTTATGCATGGAGCGGAGATACCAGCACTCCCTCATTGTTGCTCTTGGATACTTTAACAAAGCCAATCTGAACCAGGGACTTCCCAAATATAAATGGTACATTGAATAGCTGACCAGAGAGGACACTGGATCACTGTTACAGCACGATAAATGGGACCTATCACGCAATGCGCCACGCTCTCTAATCACATAATCATCCACCTGATTCCTGTGTTCAGACAGGTTGCAGCTCTCCATATCTGTTGTGAGGACTTAAAACATGCTACAAAGAGAACAAGTACATTTTCAGCAAGGAAGTGGACATTGTTAAACACCAGCACCCTGAGAATACACTGGAAACAAGATTTTTTGACTTGGTAAGGTAGACAGTTTCTGCAATGTGGCTCTGACATATGTGGTCATGAAGTCATTTAGGAGCATGGTTCTTTCCTATCTCAAGACCCTCACACCATTGTACCCCCATGCAGTTTGCCTACAAAGCCAACAGGTATGTAGACTAGGCCATTAACATGGCTCTACACTTCATACTGCAGCATCTAGAATCCCCAGGAACCTACGGCAGGATCTTGTTTGTGGACTTCAGCTCTGCCTTCAACGCTATCCTTTCAGACCTTAACTGAGACAAACTGTCCCAGGTGAACATGCCTGATCCCATCTGCAGGTGGATCAGGCTGTTTTCCTGATTGACAGGAAGCAGCCTGTGAGGCTGGGGAAGAATGTCTGAAGCTTGGTTTATGCTTGCCGCTCCACGCGGCCAAATTACGTCATTTCAGTAACCGCGCCTCTCCGCGTGGCCTCCTCCCACCCCAAAATTTCCGCACCGTGCACCTAAGAAAATTTGTAACTACGCGGACTGGCAAGAGCTCATATTGCCAGAGGTTTGTAAATTGACATCTTTATGATTGGACCGATAGAGATCACTGTTATGAACTGTGTTTTAATGGACGAGTGGAAAGTCTCCCTTTTCGTCTTTTTTCCTAAGTAAACCGCATAAAACGTCTCGTTTCCGTGCAGAATTTTCATGCGGCAAGCATAAACCAAGCTTTAGACCCCCAGACTCAGGGTCCTGTTCTTTCTCCACCACTCTTCTCCTTGTGCACCAACTGCTGCACCTCCGACCACCACTCTGTCAAGTTAATTAAGTTTGCAGATGACACCACTGTTTTCAGACTCATTTCAGACAGGGATGAGTCTGCCTACAGGATGGAGGCTGAACGTCTGGTGTCCTGGTGCAACCACAACAACCTGGTGCTGAATGCCCAGAAGACGATGGGTGTTTTCAGGAAGCACACAGCCCCACTCCCCCATTATCCTGACTTACACCCCTATCACCACTGTTGATTTAGTCTGCTTCCTTGGTACCACCATTACCCAAGACCCCAAGGAGGAGCCCACCATCACTTTCAAAATTAAAAAGGCTCAGAAGAGGATGTACTTCCTGAGGCAGCTAAATAAATTGAACCTGCCAACACTGATAATTATGCAGTTGTACACTGCATTCTCCTCCATAAGAATCAGTGGTGGATCTCGATATGGACTGGTCAGATGTTCTCTTGAAGCAAATTTTCACCAGGAGAAGGCGATAAGGGAGTGCTGAGCTGTCCCGATGGATTACTGTGGAGGATCTTGGGTTTCTCATTTGATCATTGAAACACTACAAACATCTGTATAATTGGATTCATGATAACTGATCATCGCATGGTGGATTTTCTGAAGTTTTGTAAATGTATGACTTTAAAGGCAGAAATTGGCAGACTGCCCAGGCTTGGAGAACATTCACAGCCTGGCTGGAAGGAAAATGACCCCTAATTTGGCTACTGGAAGGGAGACCACTCGACAGACTCTAGGGCAAAGGGAAAAGTAATCTTCACTTGTGCATTTCTTATCAATTGGAATTCGGCTTAGACCAAACATATTCCTTGAAGATGAATGTAGAAGAACACTCCATCCCCACCCTACCCCCTTCTTCCTACATCATAGGCGACAGACTATGGGATTGAACTGTGTGGAGTTCATGGTCTACTGACATAAACACATGCACACACAGACACACTCTTAGACGTGCACACACTTCCTTGCTATCACTGTCCTGGTTGTTCCTATAAAGCTCCTTCAACTTCAGTGAGCAACTGCTGTGCACACTGTGTGAGCTGCGCAGCCAGGGCAGAACTGGAGATCCCCGCCACCCCCTACTGTTTATATTCTGAATATCTGCATGTTGCTTTAATGTGTGAGGGGTGCTTTTTCTATTTTCTGGGTCTTATTTCCCTTAGGAATCAAGACAAAGATGAACCATTTTTTTCCACCCTTCATCCATCGCAACCCATAAAAAGTGGGGAGAACAAGTATTTGATACACTACTGATTTTTGAAGTTTTCCCACTTACAAAGCATGTAATTTGTATGTAATGTAATTTGTATCAAAGGTACTCTTCAACTCTGAGGGACAGAAAACAAAAATGCAGAAAATCCCAGTGGATGATTTTTTAATAATTAATTTCTATTTTATTGCAGGACATTTGATACATCTGACAAACAGAACTCCTCATTTGGTACAGAAACCTTTGTTTGCAGTTACAGAGATCAGACGTTTCTGTAGTTCTACACCAGGTTTGCACACACTGCAGCACAGAATTTGGCCCACTCCTCTATACAGATCTTATCCAAGACTTTCAGCTCTCTCCAAAGATTTTCTATTGGCTTCAGGTCTGGAGACTGGCTGGGCCACTCAAGGACCTTGAGATGCTTCCTACGAAGGCACTCCTTAGTTCCTCTGGCTGTGTGTTTCGGGTTGTTGTCATGCTGGAAGATCCAGCAACAACCTATCTTCAGTGCTCTTATTGAAGGAAGGAGATTGTTGGCCAAGATCTCACGACACATGGCCCTATCCATCCTCCCCTCAATATGGTGCAGTCGTCCTGTCTCCTTTTCTGAAATGCATTCCCAAAGAATGACGTTTCCACCTCCATGCTTTACAGTTAGGATGGTGTTCTTGAGGTTGTACTCATCCTTCTTTTTTCTCCAAACCAAACCACCAAAAAGCTCCACTTTTGTCTCATCAGACCACATGACCTTCTCCTCTCCTCAGCATCATCCAGATGGTCATTGGCAAACTTCAGATGGGCCTTGACATGCTCTGGCCTGACCAGGGGGATCTTCCGTGCACTGCAGGATTTTAATCCATGACAACGGAGTGTGTTACTAATGGTTTTCTTTGAGACTCTGGTCCCAGCTCTATTCAGGTCATTGACCAGGTCCTGCCGTGTAGTTCTCGGCTCATTCCTCACTGTCCTTATGATCACTGATTCCCCACAAGGAGAGATCTTGCATAGTCCTCCAGACCGAGGGAGATTGACCGTCATCTTGAACTTCTTCCATTTTCTCATTCTTGCACCAACAGTTGCTGCCTTCTCACCAAGCCTCTTGTCTGTTTACCTGTAGCCCATCCAAGCCTTGTGCAGCTCTACAATTTTATCCTTGATGTCCTTGCACAGCTCTCTAGTGTTTGCCATTGTGGAGAAGTTGGAGTTTGTTTGAGTTTGTTGACAGGTCACTTTTATACAGGTAACACATTCAAACGGGTGCAGTTAATACAGGTAATGAGTGGAGAACAGGAGGTCTTCTAAAGGAAAAACTAACAGGTTTGTGAGAGCCTAACTTCTTTCTGGTTGATGGACAATGAAATATTTGCAATGCAATAGAATGGAAACTAATTATTTAAAAACCATCATCTGTGATTTACATATTTTTTTTGAATGAATGGAATGAATTTCCCCTGGTGGGACAATAATGGATTATTCAATTCAATCATCAAGTCCATCCTCCTCTCTTAGATAAATGTTTCCAAACCCTGGTCCTCAAGGCAAACTCCCCTACATATTTTAGGTTTTCCGTGCTTCAGCACAGCTGATTTTAGTTGGTGGCTGAATAACAGGCTTTTGCTGAGCTGCAGTTATAGAATCGGGTGTGTTTAAGCAGGGAAACTTCTAAAACATTCAGGACAGTGTGCCTTGAGGACCAAAGTTAGGAAAAACTGTCCTAGATCACCGCATGGTATGCTGGAGCTGCCATCATGGACAACAGAGACTGCAGTGTGTTCTGCAATCTGCTGAGAAGGTGATTGGCTGCAGACTCCCATCTCTATAGGACTTCTACATCTGCAGGACACTGGAGCATGCAGGTTCGATCACAGCTGACCCTTGTCACCCTGGACACAGATTGTTTGACCTGCTCCCCTCAAAACAAACTGCACTCATGTATATATGAATCTGTCAATCTAATATTTTTTAATGCTTAGAAGTGTTTTTTCTTTTTCGTATGTTTGTACATAGTACCACAGCACTTTCCTAAAGTTGTGAACGTGTTCACATATTTGGCAATAAACATTTCTGATTCTGATTGCAGATGATTCTTTGTGCCAGAACCTATCGCAAGAAGAAGTTTTTTTCCCTCTGCAATTGGGCTAATCACCAAGGCATAGTCCCCATACGTCCTTCATGCCATTCTCTTCCACCTCTCAGAAACAGACCAGATGCATTAATGCAATATCTCCCAAGAATATCTGCACTTAAACTTGTCTGTTTGTAAATTTTTGGTTGCTGTTTTATAATTTTAAAAGCACCAGACACCAGAACAAATTCCTGCATATGAAAATATATGTGGCAATAAATCTTTTTCTAAATCATTGTTGTGTCATTGGATCCAACTGGCTCCATCCCCATATTGCTGCCTTTTTCTGTATGAGACCTGTCCCTCCCTGTGCTTTTGGATTGTATGTAATAAAGGTGCTTTGTTAATCTGTTATATGTGTTAAATGTTTAAGCAAAATGACAAATGGTTGTTGTTTTACTTACAGCCTGAGCAGAGCCTTGTAGAAAGGTCTTGTGAAGAAGGCATCCAGCAGGTACTGATGGATCAGAGCCAGGCCAAGAATACGGCCACTGAAACGGAACCTAAACCAAAAATACACATACATATGCATTAGATGATTGCTAAAAGAAACCTGCCCAAGTAAATTAAGTCCTTGTCTGTAGATATGGACAATTTGATTTGATAAAGAAAGGAAGCTACTGAGTAAAACACCAACATGACAAACTGGTCACAAATATGTTTCAAAGGCACCTTATGTAATGCCCTGGAGAACATTTAATTGATTGATATTTTTTGAGATAGAAAAATGCAAAATAGTGCATTATTTTGGAGTGGAAGAAAATCAATACATGATTTTAACAACAAAAATGTGAACTTGTGGTATTGATCCCTTTTAAGGCAAGTTTCCCATATTCATATCCCTCATACATCAGAGATCTGATTGTTCCGTATGTTCCTGACAGCACTTCGATCTCAGACTGCAGGTTTACTGGCAGTTCCTAGGATGTTTTTTTTGTTTGTTTTTTTTACATGTCCTGTCTGGCAGGTTGCTACTCAGAATTGGTGTCTGAGCCCAACAGATTTACTTCCTAAAGCAGATCATTACAGCTTTGCTATAGTACTCCACTTGATATATAAGTGCTAGAAATCTTTACTAATGATTACTGCAGATTTAATTCCTTGAAGTTATGGACATGAGAATGAGAAAACAAAAGAGAAGAAAGAAAGAAGATGAAAAAAACATGACAGGTAGAAGTGTGAACTGACGATACAAGATAGGGAGGTAAACAAAGAACACAAGAAAACATCCCAATCCTCCACCTCTGTTGGACGGCAGAGAAGTGGGAAAAACAAAACAAACAAAAACAACCAATAGAACAGGACAACATTAACAAAACAGATCCAGTAATATGAACTAAGAACTTTACATTCACAACACACAATAATGGATTTATAACTACAACACCAATGTCGCTGGAAAGCTCCTGGCAACATCTGTTGATGATAACCTCAGTCCAAGAATACATTATATCCGTACACATCAATGTCCCCAAACCTGTGTGCGTGTGTGTGTGAGCATGCAAGTGTAAATAAGGTTTCCCCATTCAAGTGATTGATAGCTGGTGTAAGGAGCCGTCAGTCAATCCTACAGGAATCGACGCAGACATAAAAAAGCTTGAAGGTATACGTCCAGAGTGCCCCAGAGTCCAGGAGACACAGGTGGACCAACGCAGGACCGACCGCTCCCTTAAGAGAGGAACAGATGGAAACCCCAGGGGAACACCCAGTAGCTACAATGCCGGGTCCCGGGAGGTCACAGGGACGAGCCCACGGCCTCTGCTGGTAACCGACTATCCCAGGGCAGGCCCCACACAGGACCCGGAGGTCACGGGGATCAGGGGGACCCCACCCCCCAGCAGGGCCCCAACCAGGGATCGGCCAACAGGGGCTGCCGCGGCCACAAGGCAGGAGGGACCTGCCCCCGCCGTCACCCCGGGCCAATCCACACTGCCAGTGGCCAGCCCAGCCCCCTGCCGCCCACACGGCAGGGAGCCACGGGAACAGCTACAGCAAATGTACGCCTTCCGTAGGCTACGCCCAGCCAGCACCTGGACACCCAGATTTGTGGGCGACTGTGGCTCAGTGGTAGAGTAGTTGGCTTGCAATCGGAGGGTCGTAGGTTCGATTCCAGCTTCCACATGTCGATGTGCCCCTGTGCAAGGCACTTAACCCCAAAAATTCTACATCGTCCCATCGTAGCCATGTTGGCTATTGGTGTATAATTGGGTGAATGAGGCTTCAATGTAAAGTGCTTTGAGTGGTCAGTATGACTAGAAAAGCGCTATATATGGAGATTCAGTCCATTAACCATTTACCAGCTCCCGAGTCCAGATCATGCCCCACACAGAGCACCGAGACCAGGGACCCAACCAAGCACTGACACACTGGCCCACCCAGGACCAGCCAGGCATGCACCAGGGCCGCATCCGAGCCTCCAGAGTTAAAAAAATATATATATTCTAATCAGTTCAGTGGCGGGCCGTTCAGTTTATTTATATAGTGCCAATTCACAACAGATATAATCTCAAGGCACTTAAAAAAACAACCAATTTCAGTTAAACTGTACAAAAATTCCAATAATTTAAAAGTTTTCTATGTAAGGAATCCCAGCAGATTGCGTTGAGTCATTGACGTGATTTTGAGAAGACAGAGAACAGACACAAAAAGAACAAAAGAACTGATGTAAGAGTACTTTATAGAATGTAAACAAAAATGACAACAGGGCATGTAGGATGCTTGGTCACTGGGAGCATTATCCTAACCGATACTCCCTATCCAGCAGGGCGCTGCAGCTGAGCAGAATACCAGACCAGATGGAGGTTCAATGGAGAGAAAAACACTGTGAAAAAACAAGGTTAACAACTGCAATAACAGCAAAAAATATATATCTGGAGAGTAAGTAAAAGAGAAAAGTAGAAGAGTGATCGGTCAATCTGTTCTCCAACAGTCTAGGTCTATAGCAGCATAACTACAAAGATAACTCCAGATAACCTAACCCATTCTTAATGTAAGCTTTATTAAAAAGGAAGGCTTTTAAGCCTAGTTTTTAAAATAGATAGAGTGTCTGCGTAACAGACTAAAACTGGGAGCTTGTTTCACAGGAGAGGAGCCTTATAACTAAAAGATCCGCCTCCCATTCTATGTTTAGAAATCCTAGTAACGACCAGTAAACGTTCTGTTTGAGAGCTAAGTGCTCTGTTAGGAACATATGGAACAATCAGACCACTGATGTACAATGGAGCTTTATACAGGGTTATACATATTAAGGGTTTTATACTCAAGGAAGGAGGATCTTAAACGCCATTCTGGCTTTTAATTGCATGACCCTGATGTACCAAGTGCGATCACCGGAGATACCTATTACGTTTTTTTCCCTCTTCGCCGACAACATCGTTTTAACCTGAAAAATCCAAACAAATCAATTCCAACAGTCGGTAGATCTATTTCTAAATTTGGTGCCCTCGGTTTTTTTCTTCTTCTTCAAATTATGTGGATCATGTTATTCTAATGGGAGCAGAACAGAGATGAGCGGGGTTTTATTCTCTCTCAACCACCCACCAGACCTACAGTAAATCCTCTCATATCTGCATAGATGAGAGCGCCTTAATTTCCTTGCACCTCTGGTTCAATGACAAATAAAGACATCTAATCATTTCAATTCGTTCACCCTTGGCCTTGAACCCGGACCTGCCTACTCATCTCAGAAGTATTGGTCTCATGAGCTGGGCATCTTCTGGGTTTCGGGACTTCTCTGATTTGATTATACCCTTTGACCAGATTAAGTCTAATAGTAATATCCCTCTCAATTAACCTAATTGCCGTTATTTTGAGTCTTTGCTGAGGATGGATCTGATACGGCTACAACTGACGGATCTGGAAAGTTCTTTTATTATGCCTAAATCATCTAAAGGCCATCTTTCTAAATTGTATTTTTCTCTACTTTATTTTAAGCATTCAAGTTTTGATCCTGTCAAGCAATTGATGGAGCTTGATCTTGACATGAAATTCAACCCTTTGGTCTAGCACAAGATTTGCTCTGGAATCTTTTCCAAATCTAATTTGATTTCTATCCATGAACAAAACTTTAAAATATTTTACAGATCCTAAGACCAGATGGAGGTTCTATGGAGATATAGAACCTGATGTCCTTGTCACCCTAACTTCAGAATACCAGACCAGATGGAGAGGTTCTATGTATGCATGTGATTGGAAACATTCTCCAGAGACTGCTTGTCTCTGGAGAATGTTTCCCACGCGCTCTGATCTCTGTGGCAAATGTAACGCTCATAAGGGTACATTTTTTTCATCTATGTTTGACATGCAATATTATCCAGTCGTTTTGGAAGAGTATCAACTTGGCTTTCCAAAAATAAATTAGGCTCAAGCTTATTGTTGTCCTCTCTGTTCTACCTTTTGTATTACTCTGCTATCTACTACTGTCCCGCTGAAAAACCTGACATGTATCGCAAAGCTGTGATCAGTATGTGATTATATTATGCACATTATATATGTATAATAATACAAATTATTTCTTATGTGAGTGCTGCTCTTCCTGATAATATAAAAAAACTCAAAGACATGACTGAAAAACCTAATCCATTAACTTTTCCTTACAGATTAGATCATTTTCAGCTTCCACAGACCTCTTTCCACAACCTGCTCAGTTAATGTTAGTATAAATTGGAATTGGTTGGATTAAAATCCTGTAAAAAAACACAGAACAAAGCACCTCTGAGACACTCCAAACTCAAAAGGGAATACTAGTGATTCAAAGGGAACGCTAGTGATTCATAACAAAACATTGGTCAAATTAAGGAGTTTTGTCACAGATAATACTTTGTTCATAGGCTGCACTTTGATTGCCCTATTAATTCCCATTATACGGCTATATGCTGAATGGATATTAACTTCTCCTGAAGGACTCCAAGTGGCTCCAAACTTGTCTGGGTGAAGCCTAGTTTATGCTTCCGCGTTTGGACAAAGACGGATTGACGCAACGCCATTATCCGTCAACACAAGGGCTGTCTGTCACCTACGCAAGAACTCACAGAGTAGAGGCCCAAATTTTAACTATCCGTCTCCATTGACGGAGAGCGTATGCATGTGATTGGTCAGTGTCAGTAACAGTCAGAGATTTCTTCACCAGAACGGGGTTCTAAAGTCGCTGTAATCAGTAAGTAATGCAGCGTTTTGCCACTATATGCTTTATATTGAAAGGATAATTTATCTAATCTGTTCTTTTGGCGATTTTGAACACAGGGTGTAGGAAAACAAAAAAAAAGGCTGCTGTGTTTTGTTTCCATGTGTTTCTAGAGTATTCTATGAGCTGCACTTCTAGTAAAAAGCTTTACAGCTTAATCAAAACTTACTTTCTGTTGTTAATTCCTCCTTGAGGAAGAAATCCGTTCACAAGCTTAGAAAAAACAGAAGCGGTGCTGTGTAGTAGGCAGAGACACCATGAAAAGTTAGCGCCCCCTGCTGTCCTGGTTGAGCAACGCTGAAAAAACAATAGAGAATGGAGTGGAAGAGCGGAGTACTATAAACGGAAAACGCCTCCGTCAATATGTCTGCGTCTGAGTGTAAATTTACGGGGTCGGAGAAGCATAAACTAGGCTTGAGTAAATGAACGTAAAGCATGCTAATAATTAGATTCAGGTTGCAAAAAGTTGTTCTTCCCCCTTTAAGGCAATACTGAATGAGTTTGAAGCTGATATCCCTAGGAGGAGTTCAACATGTATGAAATTACCGAAATGCTAAAGAAATTGTCTTCAATCCAAAATAGAAGATTTACTGGTGGTTTTAGAGGAATGCGCCAACATAGTTTGCTTGGGCTTGGGTATCTACCAGTGTGCTGTATTTCAATGTCTACCTTAAATGAGTTAGCCCAACTGAGTTTAGGGTGCATTGTTAAGCCGTTTGGTCGCACCCATTTTTTAATTAAATTAAAATACATAACATCTCTAGGACACAAGTGTCAAAGTCAAGGCCCGGGGGCCGAATCCAGCCCGCCATGGCCACTGATGTGGCCCTCTAAACTGTAGAGGACCATATAGATTTTTTTTAAGTGGCCCTTTAAGGACATTCATTATCTTTATGTGACCCAAAATGGAAATAAGTTTGATATCTCTGCGCTAGGGGCTGAATTTTGGGTAAAGTCTGGCAAATTCTTTGTGCATGTTAAGGCACTCAGAATGTCATTTAGAATGACAGAAGAAAATAAAACCTTCAGAAACAATAGAATAGAAGAAAAAATCATACTTTTTATGTTAAATAAATAAGAACAAATAACAAAACTGGAGTAGAAGAGAAATGTAGCAGAGTGAAGCAGCAGAGTGAACAACACTCTAAGCAGCCGCATTATTACAAAAATAGCTCAGGATGACTTAAGCCACTCAAGCTATAAGCTTTTTCAAAGGACGGTTCTAAGACTGGTCTTAAAAGTAAACACGTGGTTTGCCTGGCAGACTAAAACTGGGAGCTGTTTCGACAAGAGGAGAGCCTAATAAATAAAAAACCTGCCTACCATTCTACTTTAAATCCTAGGTAGCACAAGTAAACCTGCAGTCCGGGCGGGTGGGGGGTGGGTGGGTGCTCTCTTAGGAACATTGGAAACACCACTATACAACTGATTTATAGTGGAGCTTTATTATGTAGATTTTAATTTGTATGGAGGATCTTAAATTCTATAATTAATTTAACAGGGAAGCAATGAATGGAAGCTAAAAAAGGTTTAATGTGATCTCTCTTTTTAATGTTCAATAGAACTCTAGCCGCTGAATTCTGGATTAACAGAAGGCTTTTAATTGCATGTTGTGTGGACTTCCTGATAGCTAGGGATGCACCAATACCGATACCATCTAATTTACATGTATCGGTATCGGTTAAAGTTAAAGATACCATGAAGTGATACTTAAAATGTGGAAAATCTGCAATAAATTCACAAAACATGGTTCATTTTTCACTTTAAATTGTTGTTTTATTGCAAATTTATATTTTACATCTGTTCATTTGTCTTAGTTATGTTTAGTTAGTAAAGTCTGGTGCATTTAGTCTCTTCAAGAAAGGTATAAGGTGGAAGGTATAAAGTTGATTAATATTGCATCAGTATCGGATCGGTATCAGGTATCGACAGATACAAAAAGCCCAGGCATTGGTATCAGGACTAAAAAAGTAAGATCGGTTCACCCCTACTGGTTGTCCATGTGTTTCTTACCTCCTTGAAGTAAAACATGCATGGACAATTTTTTCAGCATCATTCCTAGGAAATCACAGGATATTTCTAACTTTAGCAATATTCATTAGGTGAAAAAAAAAATCCTAGCAACCTGTTTAGTATAGTATTTGAATGCTATGTCTTGGTCTAAAATAGGGATCGATTGATATCGTTTTTAAGTGTATCGGCCCTCTTTCGCTGCTTGGAGCTGGAGCGGAGTTGCCATCGCAGCAACACTTCAAGAAGAGGTTTAATGATGATAGATATGTTTTCTACATAGTTGAATATTAATTTGTGTTAACGTTTATCATGTACCAGACATTAGTGCACCGTGTAGACTATGCCTTACTTGTGTTCAGAGCCGTTTGCTGACTTTATCCTTATCAATCAAGTTCAATGGTGGTTAAGTTTTTTCAGTCAGTGACAGGTACCAAACAGAAGTTCTAGTGTGTGGTCTGCACCTGTGTCTGCCTCAGTCAGTGGGACACATGCATCACAGCAATATGAGAGTGCTGCGTGACCTTAAGGACAGCTTTTAAAACGTTGAGAAAGGCTATGTTTTATACATTGTTGAATACATTACATCCTCAATACATAAATACATTACACCTTGTTAAATACATAAATTACACCTTTTAACGTTGATGCAGCTTGGAACAGAAACTTGAACAAATTGTTGCTTAATGTGAATCTGAAATCAAGTTATGAAATCACGGCTCATATATGTTCTGTGTTTGACAAATTTCGAAGCTTCTTTTTAATTTTCATTTAGACCTAATAACTAGTGTGTTGTCTTCGCATACTAGCCTCATACATGCTCATTTTAATTTAGGTGAAAACATTTAAACCATGCCAGTCTTACATTACAAATATAGCAATTTATCTTCTATCTCAGAAGTTTTTTATATTTGTTAAATATTGTTTATCTTCTTACTTGTTCTACCTCACCTATGTTTACTATTTGTTAAATATTGTTTTAAAGTTCAATAAATGTTAAATTGAGACTTGTAACATTTGTTATTATCATTATTTTTATTATGTAAATTGAGGGAGCAGAATCAATATCGGCTCCAAATATTGGCTTAAGAAAATCGGCAGCCCATATAGGTCATCGGCTAAGGCTGATGGAAAATATCAGTATCTGCTGATGAAAAAAAAAATCGGTATCGACACTAAAAAATCCATATGAGTCGATTCCTAGTCTAAAATAACTCTGAAGTTCTTTATGTTATTACTAAACCTTTAAAAAGGAAACTGCTAAATCAATCACTTCATCTGGATGGAATTAATTTGGCCTCTGGTAATAATGTAAAGGACCTCTGTGTAATTTTTGACCGAGACATTACATTTAAATCCCATATTAAACAGGTTTCTAAGATTGCTTTCTTTCACCTCCGGAATATTGCTAAAATTAGAAACATCCTCTCCAGGAGTGATTCAGAGACACTAGTCCATGTGTTTGTAACTTCAAGGCCGAACTACTGTAATTCCTGTTGTAAGTCCACAAAATGCTATTAAAATCCTTCAGTTGATCCAAAATGCTGCAGAAAGAGTTCTGATGAATATTAAGAAGAGATATCACATGTCTCTTATTTTGGCTTCTCTCCATTGGCTCCCTGTTAAATCCAGAATAGAGTTTAAGATCCTCCTCCGTACTTATAAAGCCCTTAATAATCAAGCTCCATCGTACATCAGAGATCTAATTGTTCCATATGTTCCTAACAGAGCACTTCGCTCTCAGAATGCAGGTCTACTGGTAGTTCCTAGGATTTCTAAAAGTAGAATGGGAGGCAGATCTTTTAGTTATCAGGCTCCTTTCCTGTGGAACCAGCTCCCAGTTTTAGTCCGTGAGACAGATACTCTGTCTATTTTCAAAACTAGGCTTAAAACCTTCCTTTTGATAAAGCTTATAGTTAGAGTGGCTTAGGTTATCCTGAGCTATTTTTGTAGTTATGCTGCTATAGGTTTAGACTGTTGGAGGACAGACTGACCACTTTTCGTCTCTCTTCTACTTTTCTCTTCTACTACTTTTCAGATATATTTTTTCTGCCATTATCGCGATTGTTAACCCAGTTTTCTCACAGTAATTTTCTCCCCATAGAAGCTCCACATGTTCTGGTACTCTGCTCAACTATAAAGTCCCCTGCTGGATGAAGAACATCGGTCCAGATGATGCTCAAAGTGACCGAGCATCCTCCATGCTGTCTCTTCTCTGTGTTCTCAGACCCCCAGACGGTCGTGACAGATGACCACTTGTACTGAGCCAGGTTCTGCCGGAAGTCTCTTCCTGTTAAAGGGGAGTTTTCCCTCTCCACTGTCGCTACATGCTTGCTCAGTATGAGGGATTGCTGAGGAACTGCTGTGGTTGGAGTCTGCATGTTCCGGGTACAACCTCACGTCGATGACAGATAGCAATCTGCTGGGATTCCTTACATAGAAAACTTTGAACTGATTGGAATGTTTGTATAATTGTATTGAAATGACTTTTGTTGTAAAGTGCATTGAGATTAAATTTGTTGTGAATTGGCGCTATATAAATAAAACTGAATTGAAAGTGAATTGAATTACTGCTGGAAAATGTTATACCAACCAAATTAAGTGATTGACTAAGCAATTTCTTTTTTAGAGCTTCTGGTCCATAGACGACCACTTATGCAGTGTCAAAATTTAAAAGCAGAAAAATTTGTTTTTATCAAACTGGTGAACATTCTTCACAAGACACGAAAAAATGAATGAGGGAGTGCCAGGAGATATGGTATGATTGCTTAATACTATATAATGTTTGTTTAGTGAAGCGTTGGGCCAATCTGCTGATGCATGCTGTTCAACTGTTGATCAACGAGTTTTGTTAAATTCTTAAACACTGAAGTAAATGGCTAATCCTTGGTAAAGATTTTTTTCCACAAGCAGGCCTATCACCATTTTCTTATTACTAACTGTGCCTCACATGTCCTTGCCCACAACCAAATAGTTGCATTTAATGTGCTTGAACGTCATACCTTATAATTACAAATTATTTTCATATCAATGTGGCTTAAAAAATAAGAAATTTAAGAAATTTGTGGAGTTTAGCGTTCTTTAAAGCTTGTGTATTGTATTTGAGATTTTTAAAACCATGTATGAAACTTATTCCACTTCACAATTATGTACTGTCACAAAAACCTTGAATACTTTTGCATAGCCAATTCTAACTGTTACGCACTGTTTGAAACAAATGGGGTACATCTTCCGTGAAAGTTTTTGGTTGCTAAAACCCCAATGTGTAACATTATACTTTCCATTCCAGATGGTTCTCAACAAATGCTGAAATTGGGCAGATCTGAACGGTGTACGTATCATTAGCTGAGTATTCGAATAGACCATAGTATGGATTAAAGAGCTCCTGGGACAGCAGGAAGAAAAATTCCCTGGACGGACCACTGTAATCCAACCTGAAGAGAACAAAATAAAGTTAGAAGTATGTCTTTGGATTCTGTTCAAAAATGCATACATAATTGTATGAAGTTGCGGAACAATACATACCCCTCTTCTCCTAAGAAGGTGACGTAGAGTTTGTTCCTCTGCAGCTCCTTGCGTGAATATTCCATCACTTGGTTAAAGGTTCCCTCCAACAAGTGTTCTCTCCGTATCAGCAACCTTTAGAACCACACCAAATACAGTACTTCCCATGATTCCTTTGCATTTCAGTTTTGGTTTGAGGTCACTAGAAAATCATGAGTGCTTGTTCTTACTTGATCTTCCCTGGTCCCTGGCCGTAGCCTTTAGCCTCTAGTTTCCGGTAGAAGTTTCGCAATTTGGCATCAAAATCTCTGTGGTAAGGTGTTGGGGCCCTGGCTCTTTGCAGGCCTGCAGGTGTATACATGAAACAAAACTACCATTACCTAAAAAGCTAAACATGTCAACATAGTATAAGAAAAACACCAGATTCAGTGACACATGTTTCATGGCAAATAAATCTCAGCCAGTTATTGTCTTTATTTAGCCCAGAGCTGCACTACAGATAGACATGAGTATGGTGATTGTGCTTTATCAATACCAGCCTGAAGAAATTATTTTCCAGAGGCTTGAAATAATTATGCTCCATCATATATCAGATGTTTGACTGTTCTATATGTTCCTAAGCACTCCTCAGTTTTCCAGGGCTACTGTATGTTAGTAATTATGCTGCCATAGGATCACATTGTTGGAAGACAGATAGTACCTTTCTTCACTACTACTACTCTGTCGGGTGAGGCATTTTCCTTTATAGAAGCTGATCTCAACAGCTGCAGACCATCAGCCTGCAAAGCTGCAGTTTACCGACTCATATTGTGAATACATCTTACATTACTATTTGAACTTCCTGTTTGAAAGTGTTTTTTTTTCAGTTGAAATTTCTCTAACATTCTGAATATAAAATATAATTTCCATTTAAAGGTAGGGTAGGTGATCTCTGAAAAGCTGTACAGCAAGCTATATTTTGGACAAAAAAAAGTCCAACCCCCTTTCTTTAATAAAGTCTGACTATATGCATGTAAAAAAACTAATTTTATTTCAATTCAATTCACTTTATTCATATAGCGCCAATTCACAACAAATGTAATATCAAGGCACTTCACAACAAAAGCAATTTTAATAGAATTATACAAACATTCCAATCAGTTCAAAGTTTTATATGTAAGTAATACCAACAGATTGCGATGAGTATTTTAAAAAAAAGTTATATATCATTACAAACTACTCTTTTTGCTGTTCTTTTAATATATGTTCAAAGTAAGCTTGGATTTGTAAGAACAGCTGATTGCAGTTAGACTGATGACAAGCTAGCAAAAGTAGGCTGCAGATTGCTACACTTAAGTTTGGCTGAGTGTATCAAATTTGTTTTTATCTTTTAGAGCTTCTTTGACAAAGGCCTATTGGCTCTGATTTTGAAAATACTTTGGATTAATCCATACCTATAAGACAACCTCAGCAATAGGTTGGAGGAGCACCGAGGAAGAGGCAGTGTCTGCATATATCAGAAAGGGAGATTAAGCTAAGAAAATATCCAATGAGTTGAAGAGTTACAAACCTAGAGGATTACTGATTAGCAGGTATTTATTTCATTCTTTATTAAATATAAATATTTGCCTCCGACAAAGTTATCTACATAGGTCAGTGGCTTGTGACCTGGCATGCACTGTAAAGACATGATAGTTCAAGAACAGTAGCGGTGTTCTTTAGTGTTTCTGTTGCTTAACAGGTCAGGCTACAGTTGCTGAATTTACAGTCATCATCCACTGCAGTTTAGCTGTTTGCTATTCAACCTGCTACATCTAACAACGCCATGCCCTCTCAGGCTTCCCAGCTGTAGGTCAACCCACATGATGTCTCTGCACATACTGCCGGGAAATTCGCACCAGATGTAGAAAGGATAGGCTTGTTGGAATTCCTCTAGGATTTAATGATGGGGATTTTATACCAACTACTTCTGCATATAGGATGGGCTAATGATTGACACTGAGGTGGGGGATATTAAAGTTCTTTTATGTCTCATGTGTTTTCGTATAAACTGCATTTATTAATGATTTATATTCAAATAATCATGTGTGCTTATAAAGTGTGCTTTTTATAATATACCTCCATTACTAGAAGAGTATTTGTATAATTGTAAGATCTGCAGCTCAGAGTCTTAGTCTGTGAACAGTGGATGTTGCTCTCTCCCAAGATGGCGCTGGAGCTGAGCCCCTCCTCATTTGCATAAGCTTGCAGCTGCACCAGTGGGTCAGACTTGAAAGAGTAGCAGCGAGAGGAAGGGGGAGTGGTTTTTCAGCCATTATGCTCTGTTTTAATGCTGCATTCCATTTGTCACTGAAACTCGGGCATCTGAGTTGCTGTACACGAGAACGTGACGTCATTCCTGACTTAAAGCATTCCAGTTTGTTTCGCTATACTCCGAGTCGGAAAGAACATCGACGCTTTGAGGGCAGCAGCTGTCGAGGGGGCAGGCTAGTTATTGCTATTGTTGTTAGTGGCATAGCATCTTCAGCAGAACAGCATGAAAAACAAAGCTGTACATTGTGTTGCACGCAAAGCAAGGCCGTGCAATATATAAACTGGTGACGGGATTAAAGCAGAAATATAGTCAAGTGTGTAAGAGCATTTAAAAACGATATTAAAATGACCAATATAGTACAAATACAAAGAAAATGCATCTCAACTACGGGCGCTGCCATCTTTCTTCTGAAAGTTGTCCGCTCTAATCGGTCTACTAGGAGGACCGAGGCGAGGATGAGGAGTTGCAACCATCTTTTATTCAGATTTGCAAATTCGCCCTTAGACCAATAATTAGCTACAGCTCTTTAGAAAATCTAATCCTTAGTTTTCCTCATCCAAGCTGAAGTGGTTTTAATGTTTTCATTAAAACCACTTTTTTGTGGTTTTGTATCGCCCACCAGGCCCTTACTCTCAATTCTTTGACCAGATCTCAGATTTTTCATCTGATTTAGCTTTAAACACTTATCAGGTAATTATAGTAGGGGATTTCAATATTCACATGGACATTGAAAGTGATAGCCTAACTGCAGCCTTTAATATTATTTTAGATCTATTTCCTTTACACAGAAAGTGAAGGGACCCACGCACTCTGGTCAGCACAAAGGACGTCTTTCGAGTCCTTACTCGTCCCATGCAGACGATCAACCATCTAGAATAACCTGGAGACTTACAAAAACAATTAATGATAAATTCTCCAGACCAGAGTTGTAAAGAAATTCAATACCTGGAACACATATTTGATGGAACAGATTTTATCCCATTTAATACATAAGTTATATAATATGGAATTGATAAGAATAAATTCTTAGAATATCAACAAAACAAATCGATTATAAAAGGTAAATATAGGCTAAGTACAGTTGATTTACAAATTCCAGTAAAAATTTGATTTTCTTGATCACAATACCCCAAAACTGCTGTCTCAAATATATTATACCACACCACTTTATTTATATAGCATGCTTATACACAGCTGAAGCCGACCAAAGTGCTGTATAGAAGAACAACAATAGAAAACACAACCAAGCAAAAACAGATAAAAGACATTAAAATAAGGCAAAACTAAGCCACATTAAAAGCCTGAGACTAAAAATTAGCCTTCAGGCAGCTGAGAAAAATACGGGGGGTTGTACAAGTAAAGTGACTTAAAAATGAAAAGTAAAATTTTAAAACGAATACAGTAACGCACCGGGAGCCAGTGGAGCCAGGCCAAAACGGGGGTAATATGCTCCCTACGTCTAGTGCCAGTCGAAAGGCAAGCAGCCGCGCTTTGCACTCACTGTAAGTGTGCAATTGCAGCAGAAGAACCCATAAAAAAGAGACTAAAAAAATAAAAGAGAATTAGCGTACTCCAGGCGAGAACTCACCAATGCAAATCACGATTATTCAGGATGGGCTTCAATTTTGACAGCCAGCGGAGCTGAAAGAAACAGGATCTCACCACCTGGCTAATTTGAGATTCCATCCGTAATTCAGGGTCCAGAATCACACCAAGCATATGACCCGGAATCCGTAGACCGCAGAACGTCATTAAAAACTTTGAGGAGGGCGGACTCAGTGCTGTGACCAGCCCGGAACCCAGATTGCAAAGGATCTAAAATATTAAAAGTCTGTAGGTAGTCAGACAGGTGGGTAAAAACGGCTTTCTCAAGAAGCTTGGATAAAAACAGGAGTTTAGAAATTGGTCGGAAGTTTGCCAGGGAGGTAGACTCCAAGTCAGCTTTATTTAAGATCGGCTGGACCCCTGCTTGTTTAAAAGCCTGAGGAACAGCTCTAGAACTCAAGCTTGCATTAATAATATTTTGGACAGGACAACCGACCACCGGGAACACATCTTTCAAAAAACATGGGGGCTTGACATCATTCGGGGACCCACAGGGGTTTAGCCCTGCCACTAAGTCAGTGAGCACTGGGAGAGAGACAGGCTCAAAATGATCAAAAGAAAACTGAGGAGAAACACAACCAGGAGAAACATCCAGCGAGGGTGTAGTCGAGGCTCTGATATTATCAATCTTGGAACAAAAGAATTTCAGAAACCTGGATCAGAGGTCATCAGAGGTTAGCAATAGCAGGTTCACTGGAAAGAAAAGAGTTCATTACCGAAAATAATACTTGCTGGTAGCCAGGATGACTGCTGATAATGTCAGAGAAATAATGCTTTCGAGCCGTTTTCACCACCCGCTGGAAATGTCTCCAAAACTCTTTTAGTAGGGTTGAAGTGGAAGGGTCCCTCTCCTTCCTCCATCTCCGCACAAAACACCTATACACCCGTCTGGCCGAACGAGTAGCAGGATTTAGCCAGGGATCAGTTTCATTAATAGAGCGCCGCACCCTCAGCGGTGCAACTTGGTCCAAGGCCGAGAGGCAGAGAGACTCAAAGGAGTGCAGGAGCACATCAGGGTCATTGGAGTTCATGGGAGAGAAAGAAAGATCAATAAAACAAAAGGAGAAGGACGCAGCCATAGATGCCCTAATAAAACGAGAGTGACGCAGCAACTCGTACTTAAACGGGCCAGGATGAGACAGAGCAGTGGCACAGAGAACCGGCTGATGGTCAGCTAGACAGGCAACATTGTCCACAGATAGTTCATCAATATCTACATCGTGGGATAACACAAGGTCCAGGGTGTGAGTTTGTCCATACGTAGGAGCGTCAACATGGTGAGTTAGGCCAAAAGAGTCCAATAAGTTAAGAAACTAAGAGACAAAAGCCTTGCCCGGACAACACACATGAATATTAAAATCCCCCAACAGGAGAACTTAGTCATATTTCAAGAAAATACGGTGTGATGGATTTCGGAGCTCCAGAAGGGAGGATCGGTCATAAGTGAGAAGCGCAGATCCAGGTGCAGGAATCAGGCAGGAGGCGGTCAGAAACAGCAGATAGAGGGAGAGTAGCAGACGGCGAGAGCCCAACACGCTGGCGCCATCTTCATCCTTTAGTTTTACACATGAATAAAGACAGAGGTGGGACTACAAAACATTAACTACAAGATGAAACAGTAGCCTTTCCCATTACAAAATGGGATGTGGACTTGTCCAATCTCCAGAGATTTTATATGGCAAATTCACAGGGCATACCTCCTTTTAGAGTAGCTGACTGTGGAAACCCAGGGGGGTAAATGAGTATTTCATTTATGTTTTAAGCCTTTCTTAATAAAGCTTTCTTAATGTTCTGATCTTTAAGCAACAGAATTGTATACTCCCATAATTAGGTGTGTTTCTTAGTAAAATATGTTAACTGATGTACCTTGGAAAAGATTTCGCAATAACTTAGATGCTGAACTGTGGAGAAAGATTTTGCAATAACTGTGGAGATGGTGTGTGATAAGGATGTGGCTTTAATTCTTCTTACCAAAGTATATTTGTAAGTACAGGGAAAGGTTATAATGTTCCAGCAAAAGGTCATTCATCTCTTAGTAGAAAATTTGTAACGAACTTCACTTTGAAGTAACACCTGCATTAAGACACCTGCCTGTGGTTGAAGCGCAACATTGCTTCAGAGACGAGAGAGACCATTCCGAGAGGAACCGACCATGCACAAGAAACCGCATTATTGATGATTGGTATACTGATTCTGTGAAATTGTCTGTACATGTGTCAGAAAAAAATGAGACACATCCGGCCTTTGTCCTAGGGATGTATATGTACGGCTTAAACCCTGAGAGGGGAGGCCTTTTGATGCTCTTTGCTCTTTTTGTAGCTTGTGATTTGTAATCCTTTTTGAGCTTAAAATTAAATAATCAAATTTTGTTCTTTTGAGTTGAAGTTGTTAATTTGATAAGGGTTTTTATATTTTTTCTGAAGGTGTTGGCACAGAAGGCCAGCCCGAGTGGGGTTCTTCTCACTTTAGTACGAGAATCTGGATCCAGGTAGATAGCAATCAGTTCCTTTGGTAGTAGACAATCAGGGTAATAGTGCGTAGGAGAAGTGATAATTTCAGACTAGAAGAAAGGTGGATAGAAGAGCCACCTTACCCCTGTCTCTCAAGCATCATTGACAGCGGGAACGCCAAACTTCTGACGTGAGTAGATAATTTTCTGTAACTTACGCAGTTATCATTTGGGACAGCAAGTTTAAAAGAGGTTAATCCACCTCTCTGTAATAACCTAGCATTGAAACAGATATATGACTCTTGCATTGTGACTGTCGAAGGGAGCTTGCCATTTCATATTAGTCTAGGTTGAATGAGGTTTCCAAACAAATAGAGAATGTCCTGGGGCATGTAACTGGTCCTCATGCCAACTATGGTGTTGTGTTCTGACTGCATGACTATGGAAGGCTGTTAATTATCTGGGATTAAATTGTCCGAGGGTCCAGCGACACGAATTTATTAAATCCCTATAGAGTCCAATAAGGTAGACTCGGTTGGCCTGAAGCTGGCTGGATGACTGCTGTCTATCGACTCTGTACGCATATGTATATGGGCAAATATATGTATGTGGGCCTGACTGCTGTAGGGAGTAACTCAAAGGAGAGTAAGCCATAGAGAAAGGCCGAAGTACTTTGCACTCTCTTTCTCTCAGTTCAGCAATTACCGACCAGGACAACAGGGGTGCTAACTTTTCATGGTGGGTCTACCGTTGCAGCGTAGTTTGTGGTTAATTTTTGTTTTTTTTTCTTCAGCTTCTGAATGCATTGCCCCTCAAGGAGCAATGGAGGACTGAAAGTGTTGGTTAAGCTGTAAAGCTTTTTACTAGTAGTGCAGCTCATAGAATACTCTAAAAACGCATGTAAACAAACACAGCATCCTGTTTTGTTGTTTCTCAACACATCCTTGTGCTCAAAATCATCAAAAGACCAGATTAGATAAATAATCTAATAAATAATGGGGCTCGACTTCAATCCGTCCTTGCTTAGGTGACGGAGAGCCCTTGCGATGACGGATAATGGCGCGGCATCAATCCGTTTCCATTACAAGCATAAACTAAGCTTTATGCATCTCTAAGATAACTATCCTCCTGAACTGTAAAAATAAAATGTTCTGAATATTACAGAGATCTCCTCCTGGACCACCTTGGTCTTGAGACAACCTCTGCCTCCACATCTGAACAATCTCTGTGGGCTCCCTTGATCAGCTCCATCACCTAGCTAACCCCACCTTGTCGTGTGGGAGGCAATCGTTGATGTGGAGCATTTAGGGTTGGGGTCTATGAGGGGTCCTTGAGGGTGGGACCATTTTGTGGATGGGACGCTAGCTACCATGGCAACCACCTGGGGTGGGACTTTGGTGGCTTTGGGTGGTGACTACTGAGGGCGACATGCAGCGTTTTAGGGGGGTTGCAATGGTGATTGTGGGTTACCATCCTGGTGGCTGTGCTGCTCATGGGTGGGTCTGGGGTAGGCTTGGGGGCTCGGAGCTCTGGCCCTAGCTGCGGGTCCTGACTGGGGCTTGGCTGGTGTGGGGGCCTCTGCTGCAGGTGCCGGCTGGGGCGGGTCGTGGTTGGACGTGACTGGCATATGCTGCAACCAGTTTCCTTCTCTCTGGGCAGTTTTGTCGCTGGCTCCTGGATGGCCCCTCGCCAAATTAGCACATTGGTGTATTGGCTAGTGGATGCGGTGGATGGAGAGCTTTACTTTGCCCGGTCAGTCTTTTGGAGCTGGACTCTTGGTCTTTGTGCCCCACGGTGCTAGGTTTGGGCATTTGACTGGGTCAGGCAATAGGTCAGTGTAATTTCGGGTCCACGGTGGACTGGCCTGGAAGTGGATGTGCAGGACGGGTTGGTAGGGGCACTGGGTTCGGTTGTTTGCTGAGCCATCAGAAGGCAATAGCCGGGGGATGGTGGATGTCAGCTTGGTGGGTCAACCACCCGGGGCTTCGGTTCACTCCTGGTCTTGGTGGGCATATTGCCGGGGTATTTGAGCCGTTGGGTGCACTGGGTCCCTGCCTCAGTGAGGGGGGCCTTGATGCGCAGGTGGCACTGGGGGCCTCCATTGCTGGTAGGTCCCCGGACACCTTTTTCCATCTGCTCCATCACTGCACCACACATGTAGGGTCTTGGGGCGTGGGCACGTTACTGGAGTGCGGGGAAGAGTTTATATCGCGCTGTCTGTTGGCGGCCTGGGTCAAAATTTTACTGTAAAACTTAGACACATTCACTTATTACATTTTCATGAGACACAAACACGTAGGAACCTTGCGGTGGGTACACTTTTTGGCTCCAGAGGGGGAGCCTTCAATGAACCTCACCACTGGTGTCGGTGTCCAGCGCTTAATTGCATTTAGACACTGAGAGTCAGGGGTGGGGGATGGAGGTGTCTGGCAGTATTTCCATGTCCAAACTCTGTTTTAAGTACACATTAGAACATCCCGCAAAAACACCACACCCCGCTGTCTCGGGGTCTGCACGTCCTCAGTCTTCCCCAGAGTTGGAGCACCTCCATTCAGTCTCCCGTCCTCCGCCGAGAGCTCCGTGCGCCTGTATGTCCTCAGTCTTCCCCGCCCTTACCACCAGCATCCTACCTTCAAAAATAAATTCAACCTATGCCACTCTTCTGTCCAATTCGACTGGGACCCGATGAAATGTTTTGAGTTCTTTTGACCAGGCAAAAACTGAGCATTTTATTTGATGCTTCATGGTTCCTAATCTGAACCAGTGCTTTCCAATAGATAACTGCTGTTAACTGCTGTACCTGGTGGGTGGAGACATTGCTCTAAGGGGGTGTGGATATCCCAATATTCCGACTTGTGACGTAGAAAGCCGGGCAGATTTTGAACAGCTCACTCAGAGGCTGACGGCAGATTGAATTCATAAACCCCTATATCACTCAAAACAGCATGGATGAGTTTTTTTCCTACTTTGGATGGTTGTATATGTACCTGAGACACACACTAACACCCCAAATCCAATGAAAAGTTATTTATTTCATAATATGTCTTCTTAAACTGATTGGAAAGTTTGTATAATTGTATTGAAATGACTTTTCTTGTAAAGTGCCTTGAGAAGACATCTGTTATGAATTGATGCTATAAAAAATAAAAGTGAATTGAATTGAACATCTGGAAGCTAAAGGCTGGGCTGATCTGTTTGTTTACAGAGGTGCGTCTGGTGCAGGACGAAGTGCAACACAGTTAGGCTGAATTCACGTCACACGCTTCTTCGCCGTTAAACATTTTTTCAAATTTTTAAGGCAAAGCGGGTGGGTGGGCCTTTTTCTGCCGGATGGGTTAAACAAAGGCAGTTCGTGGCTGGCTAGACAACGTCGACATCACGACAAAAACTGCTGCGGCGAAAGGACACAATGCACCATGGAGACTGAGGGCATTGTGACGGCCATAGACTTAACGTGTAATCCTGCCGTTCTGGGCACTGATGTTGTGGGAGGTGTGAATGCACCTCAACTGCTTCATCGACCATCTGATGTGCAGGGTATGTTTGCGGGTCCACAGACTGCCCTTTCTCGGATACCACATGGAATACACCAACGACACCTTCTTGCTCCGCAAATCTCACAGTGAGCTGAGTGATGCTCAGGGTATCTACAGTTAAGAGGCAGAAAAGCTTGGCCTCCAAGTGAGCAGGACCAAAACCAAGTACATGCAAATCGGGGATGGACCACATTCACCTCCAACTTGCCTTGGTAACATCAGCCTGTCAAGAATTTTGTGTATCTGGGTTCCTTAGTGACGGACAAAGGAGACCTGAAACCAGAGATCAACCGCAGAAGAGCCCTGGCTGCATCAGCGCTGCAGTCTCTCTCAAAACCATTCTGGCGGCACCAGACAAAGCTCTGTATTTACAACTCCACCTTATTCTCCATCCTGCTCTATGGCTTGGAGATCTGGCCCTTAAACAAGACTCTGGCTGCAAGAATTGATGGCTTTGATAGCAGGGCTCTGAGAACCATCGAGAACATCAGTTGGCCTCAACCGAGTGCTAAGAGATTGCACGCGCCAGCCCAGAGTATCCTGCTTGGCAGCGCAACATTGTATCCACCGGCTCAGTCTTGTTCTCCGTCTGCCTTTGGACCATCCGACCAGAGCCATCCAGCAATTTGACCCGAGGGCTGCAAGCTTGAGCACCTCACTTGTTGTGATATAGTAAGTTTAAAATCTGACAAAGCAAATTCTATGGACAATGTCACCAAAATTATATAAAAAACAACAGTGGTTTGGTAGGTAAATCACCACTATTATTAACTATTACTACTAAACTCTAATGTATTTGCAGGTATTGAGCATCTGTCATGGAACAGTTAGAAGACTTGTGTCCAAAACTACACCAGTTATTGATAAACGAGGCCTAATTTTACCCGTAGCAAAGTCAGTATTTTCCACCCAGTCTGGATCAGCAAGTCTCCTTTTAGTTTCCCTTTCAGCAAAAAGTAAAAGTAATATCAAAACTTGAGATCAAAAAGTTAGTTTAGCATAGCACAATTTCCCCCCACAAATATGCTCAAAAGTTTGAAATCAAAGTCTATATTAATTATGAACTCTGGGTTGTGCTGATGGTTTTTCCAAATTTCTTTTTTCTCAAAGACAAAAACACAGCAAAATATATATATATATATATATATATATATATATATATATATTGTAAACATCCCTGCTATGAACCAATTCCTTTTTCAGAACCTCCCAACATTATACACACATTCTTGTCTTGGTAGTAGTAGTGAAAAACTTTTCTTTTTTTTTTTACGTGTCCTGTCTAGCAGTTTGCCACTCAGAATTGGTGTCTGATTACCAAGTAAAAGCCCAACAGATTTACTTTCCCAAGCAGAGTATTACATCTTTGCTGTAACACTCCACTTGATGTATATGTATTAAATAATCTTTATTAGTAATTACTGAGGGTTCAATTTCCTGAAGTCATGGACACGAAACCGAGACAAGAAGGAAGAAAGGAAGAAGGTGAAGAAAAGAAACCGCACCAGCAGAGGCGCGAACTGACGACACAAGACAGGGAGGCAAACAAAGAACACAAGAAAACATCCCAGTCCTCCGCCTCTGCCGGATGTGAGTAGTGAAGAACTTAACTGACTTCCATTCATCTCAGTAACTGTATTATGCCTAACCCAGACATTTTTCCTAACCCTAACCATTACTGATCTATTCCTAACCCTAACCTTAGCATTAATTCAAACCACATACACCAACACACCCACGCGCACACGCACACACGTTAGATGTGCCATAATTAATCAGGTAAACAGTTTGTGGGGTTTCCGTAATCCAGCAGACTAAACAGCAATGATTGATAGTATTTGTTTTGTGTGAGTCACTAGTGGAATGAGAGCAAACAGTTTCACTGTCAGAATGATACATAAGCAGACAGAAGACCTACCAGGAGAGTTCTGGGGCGAGGAAGTCGGTGAACAGTGAGGGGAGAAGCCAAAACTAGGGTGGATGGGGTGAGCAGGAATGGACATTATTTCATCTTCAAATAAACTGCAATGACATAAATAGAAGCATATATATTATCAAAAAAAGTCAAAACATCAATTGTGTTGGTGGACAGGGGTCAGGTTGACCAAAGCTGAAACTCAAGAAAAAATATCCGATTCATATTTTGCTCTAAGTTGTAATGCATCATCTTCTTTGATTCGAGAGCAAGGAGGAGGAGCAGCGGCTCCTCTTGCCTCACCTTACTCTCTTACCTTAGTTCAACTATTGGGTAATATTACAGTAGATGTGTTGTGTCATTTTGAGAGATTTGTTTTATATACCCAGCATCAGTAGTTCTTCACCTACACATCTAAATTAGTTGACAATGATTCACAGCTTAAAGGAACTAACAGACAGATATGTAGCAGTATAATAAACAATTCTTTACCTTGCTCTATAAGATGGATTCTCATGAGATTTGAAGTTTTCCAAACTCAGGAGAATCCATCTTGTACCGCTCCAATCTAAACCGTCTGACCTCCTACCCATATTTCTTTTTTTTTTTAACGTGTCCTGTCTAGCAGTATGCTACTCAGAATTGGTGTCTGAGTACCAAGTACAAGCCCAACAGTTTTACTTTCCCAAGCAGAGTATTACAGCTTCGCTGTAGTACGCCACTTGATGTATATGTATGAAAAATCTTTATTAGTGATTACTGTGGGTTCAATTTCCTGACGTCATGGACATTAAACTGAGACAAGAAGGGAGAAAGGAAGAAGGTGAAGAAAAGAAACCGGACCAACAGAGGGGCGAACCGACGACACAAGACAGGGAGGCAAATAAAGAACACAAGAAAACATCCCAGTCCTCCACCTCTGCCGGACGGCAGAGAAACAGTAATACAAAACAAAAACAACAAACTGTACAGAACCAAACCAATAGTTCGGATCTGGTAGAATAAACAAAGAATTACACATTCACTACACACAAGCATTGATTAATGAACATAATACAAATGTTTCTGGTAAGCTCCTGTGAACAACTAACTAATGATGATAACCTCAGCTTAAGATATGTCCGTCCTCACCTATGTCCCCACACCTATGTGTGTGCGAGCATGCAGGTCTGAATAAGGTTTCCCCATGCAAGTGATTGATAGCTGGTGTAAGGAACCGTCAATCCGTCCTACAGGAATCGGCACAGACATGGAGGAGGCAAGAGATGTATGCATCCAGGGTCCCACAGAGTACAGAGTCCACAGGCGGATCAGCGCAGGGTCGATCACCCACCAAGAGAGGAACAGATGGAAGTCCCAGGGGAACACCCACCAGCCGCGATGCTGGGGCCCGAGAGATCGCAGTGACGAGCCCACGGGCTCCGCCGGTAACCGGCTACGCCAGGGCGGGCCCGGACCAGGAACCGGAGGCCACGGGGACCAGGGGCACCCCGCCCCCCAGCGGGGCCCCAACCAGGGACCAGCCGACAAGGGCCCCCCGCCGCAGGCAAGGAGGACCCGCAGCCAACCGACGGACAACACACGCCGCCGCCACCCCGGACCAATACCCACCGCCAACAACCCGGCCCGCCTCCACACATCCACACGCCAGGGAGCCACAGCAAGAGCCACAGCGGATGTACGCCCTCCCCAGGCCGCGCCCAGCCGGCACCTGGACATCCAGATCTTCCAGCTCCAGGGTCCAGATCCCGCCCCACGTGGGGCGCCAAGATCAGGGGCCCAGCCAATGCCGGACAGCCCCACCAGGTGAACAGACCAGCCAGCTGAAGTCCTGGAACCGGCAGGAGGACTGGGCGCCAGGCACGGTCCCCACCGATCCACCGGACGGCACCAACCTATTCTACAACCCCGGCACCCCCATAAGAGGTGCCCCAGTCAATCCAAGGAGGACATCGGCCCGAAACAGCGGCCGCCCGACACACCGGACCACCCAGGACCCGCCCGACATGCACCAGGACCGAGCCGGGCCGCAACCGGGACCCCCAGCCCCATGCATCGAGAGTCATCATCAACCAGCGGGCAGGAGCAACCATCACCGACGGGGAGTGACGGGGAGGGAAGAAGATGCATCAGGCCAGAGAGCAGCCAATCACCCAACCTGACATAGACAGACAGAGACACTCATACGTACCCTCCCTCTCATGTGTACACATTCTTACAAATACAGGACATACGAAAAAAGGACGCTATACCCTCATTCATACCCCCCATACGTACACTATACTCCATACTCCCAGGCCCAGGGACAGACGCCCCAGTAGAGAACCCTGCCCCTGCACCCAGGAGACAGACCCCTTTGCCCACCAGGACGGGGACAAGTAGACCGCCAAGGCCCCCACACCGGCAAGAGCAGCCCACCAGCCCAGGACCCCGACCAGACGGCGTGATGTTCTATCCGGGCTCCGACCCCTGATGGTCCAACGAACAGGGGTGTGGAAAGACCCCCCAGCCTCTCTCCCCCAGCTCAATGTGGTGTTGTTGCGTGTTGTTCTAATGTGCACTTAAAACAGAGGGGGGGACATGGGAATACTGCCGGGTACCCCCATCTCCCCCCCCGGGCCCTCAGTGTCTAGATGCGTTTAACCAGTGGGTGCCGGCACCACAGGCGAGGCCCCCACAACGGGGGGGCCTCGCCTGTGGCGCCACACCGCCAGGTCCCTACATGTGCGTTCCCTGTAAATGTTGCAAGTGTAGTGTCTAAATTGCTCAATAAAATCGGGACCCAGGCCGCCACCGGGTAGCGAAGACGGAAGCTCCATCCCGCACCCCAGTGACGTGCCCACGTCCCAAGGCCTTGTGAATGGTAGAATGAAGGAGCAGGTGGACAGAGGCATGGGGATGGGGAGAAAATAACTGGGGTGACCATTGCCAACCCCAGGGAGCCAGCTCCCCTGCTGACTCCAATAGGCACCCCCGTTCGGCCCGATCCACCAGGGGTGGGAGGCCCCAGCACGTCCAGTCGGGGCCCACGGCAGCGGTACCGCCGAGCCCCATGGGGGCCCCGGCAATCCACCAGCCCCCATGCCAGGGGCATACCTAAATCCTCCCCAACATTCACACTGCTAACAAAACACATGTCACTAGACACCCAGGTTGAGTTTAGCCCCCCCTCACCCTCAACGCCCTCCCCCCTCCCGTCCCAAGCGCACCCCGTTAAAAAGAGCGCCTGTGCTAGATGGTAAAAAGCCTCCCCGCCAATAAGAGACGCCCCAGGCACCGCCAGCGTCCGAGGACCCCCGGGCCGAGGCCGGAACCCGGCGCACCACCGACTCGGGTACCCCGGACATGCCGCGCCAGGCCCGTGAGCAGACCGAAGTCCCGGGCGGCCAATCCCCAGGCCGACATCCTCCAGCCTTGCTACTACCGCCCGATGGCCGGGTGGCAACAGAACCCAGCACGTCCACCCACCAGCCCACACCCCACCAACTGGTCAGTCACCGTGGAGGCCGACCAACACCGGCCAGAGCCCCCCACCCCAGCACCCCCGCGAGGGCTAAGACCAAGACCCAGGAGCCATGTCCAGTGTCAATATAGCCGATCGGGCCCGGAGACGCCGGCCACCCGCCACGGCCTCTCGCCGACGCCCGGACGCGGCAAGCGGCCACCGGGGAGCAAGCGACAGGAACCAGCCCGGGGAGATGGAAAGGGCAGCAGCGCCCGCCAACCACCGGCCGACCACAGCCCCCCCCCAGCCGGCACCGACGGCAGCGGCCCCCCCCGGCCAAGCCCCGCCAGGGCCCCAGCCGGGGGGCGCGCCGCCCCAGAACCCCAAGCCCCAGGCCCAGCCCAGACCCCCCCAGAGCAGCACAGCACCAGGCCAGTAACCCGTGTCCGCCAGCACGACCCCTCTAAGGTACCCATATTTGACCCGGCCAATCGTTTGTCAGCATTGTGCTTTGGGGCGGGAGTTCCGTCGTGATGATAGTTTCAAGGGCCCAGCAAAGTGAAACAAACATGACTGCGCTGGTTGACGCTTGTGTAGATGCTGCTATTGAATCGGTTGTAGAGGAACTGGATACTATTCTTTGTTAAAAAATTAGCAAAGGGATGCACTTGGTGAAAAGTTAAATAAACATGGCCGCACCGGTTGACGCTGGCGTAGAAGCCAATGCCAGCCAGGCACTACCTTGGGTGTCCTCTAATCAGCTCAAGATATTCTACCAGATGGCCCTCCCTCTTTCAGACGATGTCTGCTGCAAAGATTCCAGATCGAAATGTGTAGGCTTGACATGGGGCGGGGATCTGGCTGATGCCAGGTTAAACAGTTCTATGTAGAACCATTTAGGAGCAAAGCCTTAGCATGTCCCTGCTTCCTCCGCTCAATCAAGGCAGTTAACTGAGAGGACACTGCACTTGGATAATGAGAACTGGCCCGAACTGCAACACGAGAATGCTTCCTTAACTCTGCTCCAAGGAAGCATTCAAAAAACAGAAAGTTTGAAAAGCAGGCGGCCAACACATTCCATCTGAGAATACAACAATGGCTTATTTTGATTAAGTAGTTACATTCTCAGGAGGTGCATCTTAGACAGTAGGTCATGTAGAGAAAACAAAAGCCAGTCCCTCAATGATTTTGCAGCACTTTTTGTGATTGTTGCAGCCTAAAATGCCTGATGTTGTGGTAGCTTTTGTGAAATGTTGCAACAAAAGTGGAAAAATGTTTTTTTATTTGTTTTATTATTTGCCAATCACTTGGAAATAGTTTGAAAAGCAAGCTTTTTTTGGGCTTTCAAGCTAATACCTGGAGTGGATGAAAAATTCCCACAGAAAACTTATAAACATAATCCTATCAACTCCACACCCCACTACATTTGTCAGAAAACCTCCCTTTCAAAATCAGTTTTCTATGAGATAGTATACTAAGAAATACTCTAGGTGCCAGGGTTTTTTCTATAAAATATTTAATTTTGATATCACTAGCTCAAAATGTTGTATCTTTAATATTGTTATAGATAAAGGTACACTGTAAATTAAAAAAAAATCTTCGGTATGATCCAAAGGTTTTGATGGCAGTGAAATTATTCATCTAATTGGCATATTATGACGCCACAAGGTGGTGGCCATTTTGGAAAATGTTTAATTTTGATATCAAGGTTTCAAAAGGGCTATAAATTCTAAGTAGTTTCAGATAAAGGCACACTGTAAATGAGAAATATCTTCAGTATGAACCAAAATTGAGGCTGGAAGTAAATTGTCATCTAATTTGCATAGTGTGAGATCAATAGGTGGCAGCCATATTGGAAAATGTTAATTTCTTATAAAGATTTCAAAAGGCTGCAGTTTAAAAGTGGTTTGAGATGAGGGCATACTGTAATTGAGGAATATCTTCAGTTTGAAGGAAAATTTCTCATCTAATTTGCATATTTTGATAACTGCTGGAACTGGAAAAATTAAGTTTTTGACATGTTTGTTTGCTCGATTCAATGACAGCACAGCAACAGACACCATTAAATATTTAGTAAAATATTTATTTGAAGTAGGTTTAAAGGTCGTCTCGGGGGGAACAAGGAAGAAAGCGTCACGAACCGGGACTCGGAACTGAGGAGACATAAGTGGAAAGTTAGAGTTCGTTTTCAGTAGTGGATGATATAATGAGAATTCTGAGCTTACAGTTGGTGGTTTGGTCACGGAGCTTGGAGGAGAGGTAAGTAGGAATCTGACGGCTGATGGTCTCTGTGGATGGATAATGACTGTTGTTGAATTTGGTTGCAGATGCTGGAGTTGGAGCAGATGACGGATAGGCAGACAAGCGGGCAGGCGAGCGACAGACACCCAGGAATGATGGAGAGGTTACCAGAGGGGAAGCGTTGCATAGGCTGACCGGGAAGAATGCTGGAGAGTCAGAGCTGAAGAATCCAGGAGTCTTGGAACGAAGGTAAGTGAGTCTGTGAGGAGATAGTTCAGGTACGGATCCAAATGACACAAAGGAAGTAATCTTACTTGGATTTCACTAGGGAGTTGGTCCAGTATAATGCGGACTGCAAGGACCATATGGCATCAGCATGCAGGAGCCTCTACCCATTTAAAGCTGCTCCTGGTCAGAGCTGCCTGCCATGCCCCTGTGAAGAAGGTGAGAAACAAATACACAGAAAACAAAGCCACAGAAACCGAAACAGTTTTCCCTCTGCTATTAAAATGAGCAGAGAGGAAATCCTACAAATAGGACTATCCAGTGCCGGACTTTTTTCACCGGTTTTTAATCAATCAGACTACTTTATGGAGATTCTGACTGGAGGAGCAGCAGCGCTCTGTGGATTTAGACGGAGACGGCGCCGTGGTAAAAGAGCTGGTGTGCTCGTTAAATTGCGACAGCGAGGATTACGCACCGCTCTCCCATCTATACACCTGGGATCGTTCGCTCTCTGCCTAACAAAATGGATGAATTGCTCCTTCTCCTATCCAAGAACTCAGACTTTCGTCGTTCTGCCGCCTTTTGCTTCACTGAAACCTGGTCCAGTGAACACATCCCGGACAGCGCACTACAGCTCCCGCGCTTCCAGCTGTTCCGAGCGGACCGCTGCGCGGAGCTGTCTGGGAAGTCAAAGGGAGGAGGAACGTGTTTCTACATTAACGAAGGTTGGTGTACAGATGTCACAGTGTTAAAGAAGACATGCAGCCCTCACCTAGAGTCTTTTTTCATAAACTGTAAACCATTTTATTCACCGCGGGAGTTCGCCTCGTTTGTGCTGGTCGCTGTATACATTCCACCGCAGGCGTGTGTAACGGAGGCGTTACATCACCTCGCCGACCAGATCACAGACGTGGAGAAAACTCACCCGGACTCTCTGCTAATCATTCTCTGGGATTTTAATAGAGCAAATCTCAAACTTGAACTGCCTAAATATAGACAACACATGACGTGTCTCACCAGGGACATGAACACTTTAGACCACTGCTACACCACAATAAAGAATGCATATCGCTCTGTCTCCCGTGCTGCTTTGGGACTATCTGACCACTGCCTGGTCCACCTCATCCCATCTTACAAGCAGAAGCTGAAATCTGCTAAGCCTGTAGTAAGAACTGTAAAGAGATGGACAGATGAGTCAAAGATCCAGTTACAGGCCTGCTTTGACTGCACTGATTGGAGCGTCTTTGAAGCAGCAGCCTCAGACCTGGACGAACTGACTGACACTGTGACATCTTACATCAGCTTTTGTGAGGACATGTGTGTGCAGACCAAAACCTTCTGCACGTTCAACAACAATAAACCATGGTTCACTGCAGAACTGAGACGGCTAAGCCAGGACAAGGAGGAGGCCTACAAGAGTGGGGATCGGGACCTGTACAAGCAGGCCAGGAACAAGCTGACAAAGGAGATCAAGGCAGCAAAAAGGATCTACAGTGAAAAACTGAAGGAGCGTTTTTCTGCCAACGACTCTTCTGCAGTTTGGAAGGGCCTGCAGACCATTACCAACTACAGGAGACCATCCCCCCACCCTGTGGGGAGCCCCCGCCTGGCTGAGGACCTCAATGACTTTTTCTCCAGGTTTGAAACAACTTTCACACCTTCCACCTCCCCCACCATCTCCATCACAAAAGGCCTAGCATCACCCCAAACGACCCCCATACCTGATCCCCTGCCTGCGCTGACGATCTGTGAACAGGATGTGCGCCAGCTATTTCAGAAACCGAGGATTAAGAAGGCCACAGGTCCAGATGGAGTGTCTCCGTCCTGTCTGAAAGTCTGTGCTGACCAGCTGGCTCCCATCTTCACTCAGATCTTCAATAACTCCCTGGAGCTGTGTGAGGTCCCCTCCTGCCTCAAACGCCTCACCATCATCCCGGTTCCCAAGAAGTCCCCTGTCACAGGATTAAATGACTACAGACCAGTTGCCCTGACATCTGTGGTCATGAAATCCTTTGAGCGACTGGTGCTGTCCCACCTGAAGGAAATCACGGATCCCCTGCTAGACCCCCTGCAGTTCGCCTATAGAGCAAACAGGTCAGTGGATGATGCAGTCAACATGGCTCTCCACTACATCCTGCACCACCTGGACTCTGCAGGTACCTATGCTCGGGTCCTGGTTGTGGACTTCACCTCTGCATTCAACACCATCGTCCCAGAGCTCCTCCACCAAAAACTGTCCCAGCTCACCGTGCCTCACTCCACCTGTCAGTGGATTACCAGTTTCCTGACTGACAGGAGGCAGCAGGTGAAACTGGGTAACTTCATATCCAGCACCCAGTCCCTCAGCATCGGCGCCCCCCAGGGATGTATTCTCTCCCCACTGCTTTTCTCCCTTTACACCACTGATTGCACGTCAAGAGACCCTTCTGTGAAACTCCTGAAGTTTGCAGATGACACCACCGTCATTGGACTCATCCGTGACGGCGACGAGTCTGCATACAGAAGGGAGGTGGAACATCTGGTCCTCTGGTGCAGTCAGAACCACCTGGAGCTAAACCCGCTCAAAACTGTGGAGATGACAGTCGACTTCAGGAAGAGACCCCCTGCAACATCTCCTCTCATAATCACCAACAGGCCAGTCCCCACAGTAGAGTCTTTCAGGTTCCTAGGATCCACCATCACATGGGACCTGAAGTGGACCTCCCACATTGACTCTATAAGGAAGAAGGCCCAGCAAAGGCTGTACTTTCTGCGTCTGCTCAGAAAGTTCAACCTGCCTCAGGAACTGCTGACCATATTCTACACAGCAATAGTCCAGTCTGTCCTGACCTCATCCATCTCTGTCTGGTTCGGATCCGCCACCAGGCAAGACAGGGACAGACTGCAGAGAACAGTCAGGTCCTCAGAGAGGATCATAGGTTCTGATCTTCCTTCCATTGAGGACCTTTTCCGGGCCAGGGTCAGGAAGCGGGCCAGAAAAATCACCACTGACCCCTCACACCCTGGCCACAATCTGTTTAGGCTCCTCCCCTCAGGTCGGCGTTACAGAGCGCTGTACGCCAAAACCACCCGACACAAGAACAGTTTCTTCCCCCAGGCTGTCGCTCTGATGAACTCTGAATAGTCACAGAGTCTGAGTCCACTCACATGAACAATAAACTATAAATCTGCACTGCTGAATATACTTACTGTATATACTTCTGTACAATAACCCTGGTTTGGTGTATATATTATCCTTTATTTTTTTATTTTTTATTTATTTTTATTTTTATTTTTTCCGCTTTTTAATTTCACTTATTTAAGTTCTGTACTGGAGAGAAAAGTTGCCGGAGTCAAATTCCTTGTATTTGTCATACTTGGCCATTAAAGCTGATTCTGATTCTGATTCTGATTCTGATTATAAAGATTTCAAAAGGCTGTAGTTTGAGAGCAATTTGAGATAAGGGAATAATGTCAATCAATGTGAAATATCTTTAGTATGAAATGAAATTTGGAATAGAAATAAATTCACGGATCCAATTTGTATATTTTTTTAGGACTGTTCAGGGGCCATATGAATTTTTATTATTTTCAAAGACCTTCAATGATCAAGATGGCACTGCTTGTAGTTTGTCAGTATGTGGTATCTTTCATTGCAAGGCACAGCACCTACTCAAGACCTACTCAAAACTGACGACACCTGAACTGTCTGTCGACGGCCTTTTAGGTGGGTGCGAGCTTAACAGACACCATAATCTGGACATTCGTCTGTGTTGCAGAGCCAGTGTCATTCTCCCTACTGATTTGAAGGCCGTCCTCCTTTTTTGCTTTCCTTTTTGGAGAATCCCTCAAGCCAAGATGTTATAATGTCCTGAATTAAGGCCTTTATTGGTATGTGTGGACCAGGACTACAAGGTGTGTAAATGATGTGCGCATTGACAGCACTGATGCTCAGAACCGCATAAAAAATACAGTTGTACCATTTCCTGGATCTGTGTGGAAACAGGTATGTTTTCATCCGTTGATCAGATGTAACAACTCCTCCCATAAAGGAGTTGTAATTCTCCACACACACTGTTTTAATAATTTGACGGAACCCAGTCACATTTCCTTTGTCCGGATCCATTTTTGGGGTGACTGTGTTGCCATGAATGATGGACAGCAGAGTGAGACGCTTTGTGACATGCCAAACACAAGCCAGCAGTTTATCATGCTGCATGAAAACTGGGTCATCTACCCTTCTCAGAGGCAACTAGGTTGGTTTCAGCCCCTTTGGCATCCCTCTCCTGTAGCAGTTCACTGTCCCGCACATTCCGGTGTCTTTATGAGCTAACTCACTAGCTAAGGCTGGTGATGAGTAGTAGCTGTCCATGTACACCTCATGCCCTTTCCCAGTGTGCTGAGCAAGCAGCTGAGGGACAATATGGTGTGTTGCTCCTAAATTGTCCTTATCACTTGTATTTTTGCCATCGTAGATGTACCACTCTAATACGTAACCCGAGCTGGTCTCACTTAAGACAATTGCTTTATAGCCATATTTGTAAGGTTATTACTGATGCGATTGTAAGGTTATCAGTCTCTCTGGATTCTCACCAACAACAATCCGTTTATTTAACTCTCGCATGACCTCAGACACATACCAGGAAATGTTCTTACAAAATAAAATTCTGACAAACGAGACCATACATATTAAATAACTCAAAACCTTCCCATGGTTGGACTATATAAGACAAAGACAATGAATGCCTTGGACCTGGAAACAAAGCTGTCCTCAGCTTGGACAACAGAAATGCCTGACATTGAGCCACACCACACCTCTTCAAATGGGAGTTATCTACTTCTGTCATCAAGGCATTTGATTGACTATTTTCAATAAAAAATAAAAAGAATATTCTGTATTTGACAAGATCTGTGCTTTATTAGATTAACCTGTTATCATTCCTATTGGTTATGTATAAGGAGGATGTTAAAGCCACATTTCGGGGAGTGATTTTTTTTATTAACCAACGTACAAAAGCCCCTTCCAGAAAACATCCTTTCTCTCCCCACGAGCTTTCCGCTCCCTCTACCACCCCCCTGAACAATTGGGTACGCGCATCTCAGCACGTCATTGTGTACTTTATCAATAAAACATTATATTGATTTGCTTTACTGAATATATGACTGACTTACCTGTTCAGCAGAAATGTGTCCAAAGCTGCGTCGGTTTGGAGCCTTTTAAGATTCGATGGTAGCCCATCTCCATGTTGAAAAGCATGGGGGTGGGGGGGTTATATATCGACGTAACACCCTACTCGGGTCTCTAAGGCATTTTTCGAGTTTGACGGCGTATTTCCCATTGTTTTTTTCTGAATTTGATGTAGTCCTGGAGTGGCTACATATTTAGCAGAAGTGTGCTGTGACTTATTCATGACCGCTCTCAGTCATTATGGTGACTGTAAACAGGAAGACACGGAGCGGCCTGTCTGCGCAGCCTCATATCCACAGGTTTGTGTGATGCGCTTGCACGTTGATTGACAGGCGACACAGTAGAAATCTATTGGATAAAAAAATTTGGCGCTCAGTCTGAATTGCATAAGGGTCTATAGGAGGAAGATCTAGCGTCACTAGCATCTCATTTTTGCCTAGCTGCACATTTGGCACACTAGTAGGGCTCTGCTTGCCATACCACTTGCCCTTTCAGCCCAAATATCAGACCGGCCATCTAGGAAATGTCCTGATGCTTCAGATTAGCCACTCCAGGCCTGTTTAAATACCGTGAGGCGGTAGGTGTGGCCGATCTGTAAAAAATGATGGATCTGTCATATCGTGCAGTCTCTGTGGCCTTAATTTCAGTGCTTTAAAATGCTTATAAATCTCAAAGGCAAAAGGGCACAGTTTGTGGTCCCCAGAAAAAAGTTCTTGAAAACCTTTGTAAGAGCTCTGACCAGGAGGTGATCACAGAGTTGGGCCAATGTGTATGCACTACGCTGGTGGTAAGGATGGCATATAACTATCCATTTAACATTTAGTCATTTAGAAGACACTTTTGGCCCGAGCAATTTACAAATGAAAAACATAGCACACATAAACTAGATGAAGATAACTCGGTGAGCGCTGTGAGAAAGAAATATCTCAACTGTAACCAATAGGGCTTGGGATTGTGTCGTCATAACTTGACGCGGCTGCCACTTTGGTAGCATCCTTACAGCAACAGCTGTAAGGATGTCTAATCTGAAGCATCAGGACATTTTCCAGATGGCCGGTCTGATATTTGGGCTGCAAGGGCAGGTGGTATGGCCATCTCCATCACAAAAGGCCTAGCGTCACCCCAAATCACCCCCATACCTGACCCCCTGCCTGCGCTGAGGATCTGTGAACAGGCTATGCGCCAACTATTTCAGAGTCAGAGGATTAAGAAGGCATCAGGTCCTGATGGAGTGTCTCCATCCTGTCTGAAAGTCTGTGCTGACCAGCTGGCTCCCATCTTCACTCAGATCTTCAACAACTCCCTGGAGCTGTGTGAGGTGCCCTCCTGCCTCAAACGTTTCACCATCATTCCGGTTCCCAAGAAGTCCCCTGTCACAGGATTAAATGACTACAAACCAGTCGCCCTGACATCTGTGGTCATGAAATCCTTTGAGCGACTGGTGCTGACCCACCTGAAGGACATAACGGATCCCCTGCTAGACCCCCTGCAGTTCGCATATAGAGCAAACAGGTCAGTGGATGACGTAGTCAACATGGCTCTCCACTACATCCTGCACCACCTAGACTCTGCAGGTACGTACGCTCTGGTGCTGTTTGTGGACTTCAGCTCTGCCTTCAACACCATCTTCCCAGAGCTCCTCCATCAAAAAATGTCCCAGCTCACCGTGCCTCCCTCCACCCGCCAGTGGATTACCAGTTTCCTGACTGACAGGAGGCAGCAGGTTAAACTTGGTAACTTCATATCCAGCTCCGGTCCCTCAGCATCGGCGCCCCCCAGGGATGTGTTCTCTCCTCACTGCTCTTCTCCCTTTAAACCACTGACTGCACGTCAAGGGACCCTTCTATGAAAACTCCTGAAGTTTGCAGATGATACCACCGTCATTGGACTTATCCGTGATGGCGACAAGTCTGCATACAGAAGGGAGGTGGAACAGCTGGTCCTCTGGTGCAGTCAGAACCACCTGGAGCTAAACCCGCTCAAAACTGTGGAGATGACAATGGACTTCAGGAAGAGACCCCCATCAACATCTCCTCTCATAATCATCAACAGGCCAGTCACCACAGTGGAGTCTTTCAGGTTCCTAGGATCCACCATCAAACGGGACCTGAAGTGGACCTCCCACATTAACTGTATAAGAAAGAAGGCCCAGCAAAGGCTGTACTTTCTGCGTTAGCTCAGAAAGTTCAACCTGCCTGAGGAACTGCTGACCATCTTCTACACTGCAATAGTCCAGTCTGTCCTGACCTCATCCATCTCTGTCTGGTTCGGATCCGCCACCAGGCAAGACAAGGACAGACAGCAGAGAACAGTCAGGTCCTCAGAGAGGATAATAGGTAATGATCTTCCCTCCATTCAGGACCTATTCCGGGCCAGGGTCAGGAAGCCGGCCAGAAAAATCACCACAGACCCCTCACGCCCTGGCCACAATCTGTTTAGGCTCCTCCCCTCAGGCCGGCGTTACAGATATTTGTACGCCAAAACCACCCGACACAAGAACGGTTTCTTCCCCCAGGCTGTCGCTCTGATGAACTATGTGTGGTCACAGAGTGTGAGTCCATTCACACACCCATCCATCCATCCATTTTCTTAACCGCTTAATCCTTAATGGGTCGCGGGGGGGCTGGTGCCTATCTCCAGCTGTCAACGGGCGAGACGAGGGGTACACACTGGACTGGTCGCCAGTCCATCACAGGGCAGGACAAAAAGGACAAACAACCATGCACACACTCACACCTAACGACAATTTCGAGAGATCAAATAACCTGACAGTCATGTTTTTGGACTGTTGGAGGAAGCCGGAGTAACTGGAGGGAACCCCTGCATGCACAGGGAGAACATGCAAACTCCATGCAGAAAGACCCACAACCTTCTTGCTGCAAGGGAACAGTGCTAACCACTGCGCCACCGTGCAGCCCATCAGTTTTATAACAATAAACTATAACTCTGCACTGCTGTATATACTCACTGTACAATAACCCCGGTTTGGTGTATATGTTATCCTTTATTATTTATTTGTATTTATTAATTTTTTTTATTTCACTTATTTTAGTTCTGTACTGGAGAGAAAAGTTGCCAGAGTCAAATTCCTTGTATGTGTCATATTTGGCCATTAAAGCTGATTCTGATTCTGCACAACAATCCGCAGTGTGGCTGGTTAGGAAGGAGAGCTGATCTGTTGCAGGTGAATAATAAACATGGTGGGTATTGAGTAAAATAAAAAATAAAAAAGTTAATTCTAGGAATTATTCGACCTGCATTGGTACGTTAATTTCGACAGGCCTAAGTTTTAGCAGTTTCTTGCAAAGAGATAGCCATGTTTTCCTTTTCTGGTGATATAGCGAATCGCTCTTGGCTGATGGCATGCCCAGAATCCATAGTGTTTATGAAAAAAAGAACCAAAATGAGGCACCAAAATGTGCGCTGCTTTTCGGTCTGGTTACTACTGTTTGTGTCATAATCGGTGCCATTATGTAAGCATTTCATTGCTGTAATCAATGAGATGGCAGTTACCTACACAAGGAGTTGGGAAGCATAAATCATGAGGTAAATTCAATCTTTTAGATGTACCGAGAAAATCTGCATACCAGAAAAATTACAAAAATGTTTTCTCTGAAGGTTCGGTGCAGACCCACAAATTCTTTGTTTACTTTGTGGGAACAATCACTGAAGATCTCAAGCTGATGGTGAAAATGAGCTGTACAGAAGAGCTGACTGGAAAGATGAGCACTTATGTCTTGGACAGTTTAAGCTGGAGATGTTTTCCTTTCATCCAAGCAGAAGAGACAGTCAGAAGCATGAGCTGACACTGAATTGTTATTTGGAGGAAAAGAAAGGACAAGCTAAGTGTCATTAGAATAACAGGGGTAAGAGAAACCATGTGAGCGAATGATGGAATTCCGAGAATTGGTTTAGACTCAGAAGAGAAAAAGGCCAATAATGGAGCCCTGGCAGTGAACGTTCGACTGGTCAGGCAGGATTGAAAGGGGAAGTACATGTCTTTGCAACCTGGACCTTATTTATAGCATGCATCATGTTCACTTACTCACCCAGACAAGTTTGTAGCGACTAGTAGTCCTTTGGGAGATAGTTAAATCCATTTGCAATCAGCATTTATCAATATAATGGTAGTTGTCGGGGCAACCAACACGCAGCCTCTAAAAAAAGCATTATCGACCACAAAACTCCTTCAATTCACCAACGTTTTATTATGAATCACCGACGGGATTCCATGTGAGTTCGGAGCATCATGGAGGTAGTGTGTTGTTGACTTGTGGGGTGTTTTAAATGCTTTTAATCAAATTTATTCCAATTTGCACTATCTGACTATTTCAATTACGTCGCTGCTGTCCGCCATTGCGGCTGTAGTCTGAGACAGCCGTGTCGCCAGACAGATTTCACTGGGGCACGTGCCCCAGTATAGATATGCAGTGCCCCGGTAAAAAATGTCACCAATAACAATTTAAAGCCCGCAGCAGGAATAAAGCAGTGACGAATGAGCGAGGTAAGTGAAGTCCTAGCTAGCTAGGAAACATAAGTCTGTGCTAAGTTAATACTAAATAGCTAACGTTATTGCTTGTATCAAGACAACCATATTAATTTGCCATACGAGGTGTGAGGGGAATTTCCCCTGAGTTTCATCAGCATTAAACATAATATTGGTTATGATCTGCTGGTTCTATATCAATGATTAATTTGAGTAAGCTTGTGTTAGTTGACAGATATAGCCTATGGATGGTGCAGTGGTTCTAAAATGGTCTATATTCAGGAAGAAAAACATTTTTTCACTATCATAAAGTCCTGACCCAAAATTTTAAACCATTTAAGTTCATGTCACAAAAAATAATCTTGTTTTGTCACCAGAAAATAAGGGCTACAGCTAAAGCATCTGGTTTTATTGCCAGAAAAAATAGTAACATTTCTGTATTTGTCACCAGAAACATGGCTAAAAATATCAGGTTTTCTTGCCCCGATTAGATTTTTTTTCTATATATTTCCATGTCTGTCCAGACAAAGTGGAACAACAGAGTGCTGGAAGAGGTGAGGGAGAGATGAAAGTTGATGAGCAAGAGGAGAGGTGAGCTGACTATCGATGATGGATGTCCAAACCATATATGTATATATATTTTTCCTCTGAATCATTTAATTTTTAATATCAATGGCAGAAATACGAAACCTCCAAAGTGAGAAAAAAAAAAACACTTTCTGGAAAAAAAAAAACTGTCAGTTTCTAACAGAATACCTTTGGTCAGGTGACTTTTTTGTCACAGGGAAGGGTGGGATAACTTTGTAAACGGAGCAGCTTTCACTATTCTTATAATCACATGTGAAAACTGAGGACAATAAAAATGCAGATAGGAGACTGAGCTATGTAAATATTTGTACAGATATAAACAGTAATATTTTCATGTTGCTTCAGACTAAGTGCAGCAGAGTGCAGAGAAGGAAAGATGGAAGTTGATGACCCTAGAGAGAGATGACACGAATTTGACACTGGCAGTGTTAGGGAGAATACTTTGTAAATTTAGTCACAGAGTAGATAGTCAGTCTATCTATCTATCATAGATAAATAGATAATATGCTGAAAATTGAAAATATATGATCTAAGCCAACATATCTATTTTATTTTTTTATTGAACACCATAAAACATAAAGTAGTGAATACCACCATCACCTCTGTTCATATTGCCACTCAGGTTAAAAAAAGTCAACATATTTGTTTTGACACTTTTTCTGGTCCAACTTTTGCCCAGAAAGAATAACCTTGTTCAAAGACCACTTATCCCAGTGCGGCCCGGATCGTTATTGTAAGGGTCATGTACCTCCTTTGTCTGCTCGCTGCTCTCCTCCTCCAGCGCTACTATCTGCTGCACCTCCTCACCTGCGGTTCCCTGCTGCGCGGGCTGCATCCTCCTCTCTGCCCGGTGTGTCAGTCTTTGTCCCAACGCTCCTTCTCACGAATCACTTTCCTTTTCTGAGCACTGCTGTCAAATTTCTTCCCGGACATTTTTCACCTTTCTTTACATCTAGAGGACCACACCATGACATAATCTAAATTGTTTGATTGGTGTGCTCATGGTTCAATGGGAACTTTAGAGGCCACATGGGGGAAGTAGGTCACTTGTAATTTGGATCAATTATTTTTTTTTTGTGCACTCTGCATACTGTCATGGATTCTTTGTGCCCCAGGTGTGCCCCAGTACAGTATTAGTTCTGGTGACGCCCCTGGTCAGAGAAGGCTGCGGAAAGGGAGCCTGTGGAAGCTAAAGTTAGTCGACTTGGTCATTCTGTTTGTGCAATTTGGAAACGCGCGAACACAATCCATGTTGATGTTTGCAGCAGCAAGTTCTATCTAGCAGACCGTCGTCGAGCACAAAGTGAGCACAAACAAGCTGAAAAGAGAACTACATATAAACACTAGGGTTGGGCAATGTCCCCCAAATTGAGAGCTAACGATGTTTACAGTAAAACATCGGGATGGACGATGACATCGCTGGAGCGGGACGACGTCTTTTATTTTATTTTCACTTATCTCTTCATACCGTCCTAAAAATGTTTAACACACAGCAAAAAAAAACAACTTAACTTTTGTAAACTGTGCTTTGATTATTTTACTACACTTATATAAGCATTTTGTGATTTGCAAACTGTCAAATCGATTTGAAATCCATACTCATGCTTTTATTTGCTCACGGATTTCGGCATCATGCTGGACCTTTTCAAAGCTTTGAACTGAAAAATGGGCATTATCCTTTACCTTCTAAATAACTCACTGCAGGTCGTTCTCCTTCCAGGTAACAGCCTTATAATAATTTCTTCCAACCGAGCATACTCCACTAAGTCAGCCGACAAGTGAACAGTTGATCTCCTTGGACGCTCTCATTCCCCCTTTCAGCCAAAAACAGCTGGAGAACAAAAGGCAGGCACCGATATCCGCCCAGCCTTGACTCAAGTTTTGCGGCGATCTTTGCTTCACAAAACAGGTGAAACAGTAATTATCTGCCTTGCGCTGCCTGTCTGCCGCTGGAGAATTGTGCGCGGAGCTGTAATCGGGCCTTAAAAGTTGGCCTCGAACCGACCTGAATCCGAGAGAGTTCAGCCCGAGCCCAAGAGTAGGCTATATTTTTATTGACAGCTTATTAAAGCTCGAACTGATTAAACCCAACATTTTTCCGCTAGAAAAAAAAAAAAAGCATCTTGACGGTCAAGTTGTCCGGTTTTCAATTTACTGGACAAATGTTTGGAACTTCAGTCAAATCAGGTTGATCTGAGAGGAGTGGGTCTTTTACGTCATGACGCATGGTGTGTGCCAGTAACATCTTGACAGGTAGATTCCGAATAATGTTAGTGGCCCACTGCAGCGATTTATTATAAATTATCGAACTAAAGAGATGGACGGGTTCGGGCAAAGATCTTCAGCTCTAGTGCGCAGTAATCTCTTGTGTTGTTCGGCCAGTAGGTTCAGTCTTTGCTGTCCTGCCTCGGCTCTTTTTATTTTCAGTTTAACAAGTTTTGCGCAGCTGTAACAAAGCAACTGATTGCTGCGCTCGTCCTGAAACATCCAGATCAATTCTTTTTTCGTTTTTTTGGAGCTTCATGGAGGGAAACGAATCCAAACAAAACACACCAATTCCACACACACAAATCACGCAAAAAATAAATAAATAAATAAATAAATAAATAAATAAAAAATATATATATATATATATATACAAATATTTTCCACTGTGGTACACTCACTAGTTAGTTATGTTCTCAATGTTTACGGAGCAGTCCCAGCAAAGGTTTTTAGTTAGTCTTAGTCTTAGTTTAGCTTAGTCTCTTCTTAAAGGATTAGTGCGTGTCTGACAGAGTGGTGGGCGTGGCATCACAATGGTGGCTTTCCATCATGATGTTGGTCAGCCCTCACGATAGACGATGACATCGTTCATCAGCACAACCCTAATAAACACTGAAATTAAATGATGCTCTTAAAATACAAACAGTTCTCCTAACACAGAGTATCACACCCTCCTCCCGGAATTAAGTAGCACTTCATCCAAAGTTTGGAAGTCAGGGAACATTTCTAAGATTGAAATGATCAGAAGTCGGAAAGACTCTCTAACGGAGCGTGTTCTGACCCGCAAGCTTTCATGTGAGAAAATACAGCAGAAAGCACAGGTGGTTGGCATGACATCAGGATCTTTGGAGCGCGTCTATGACAAGCTGCAACTGTCAGTGATGCTTCAAAGCCTCCAGTTTAGAAGAATTACAGGGTCTGGGTCTCTATGCTCAAATTCTCTCACTGGAATCTTTTTATTTGATTGATTCAGTTTCATGTACTCTGTATGTAAAATAGGTCTGCATCAAGTGTTTGGGAAGTGAATCATAATTTGCCAAAATGACGGATATCCTTCCATCACCATTCTGTAAAACCTCTCAAATATAGAAAATACTTGGCTAATTCTAACGGACCGTTTATGAAGTCCAAACAGTCAGAATATGTGGTGAAGAGGCAGTTGGTAGCTAGTGTCATGGGTGGAGAAGTCATGTGCTGAAGGCAGAGCAGCACAGACGACAGCAGAAAATTGGTCTGGATGATAGATTTGTTGGGATAAAAGCTGTTGGGTCTGACCCATGAATGTTGAAACTAAGACAGTCTGATTGTTAAGATCAGACAAATTTCTTTTGCCCCTCGGCGGCACGCCCCTTCTCCCCCGGCCACGCCATTCTAACCAATAACAGAACTATCCGCTTCTGAGCGCTGGATGATTTGCTGCGCCAGTTGGCTGGGATGGCCATCTATCAAAGACCCCTGCCGCTGCCAGATTCGTGGCCACTATAAGGAAAGGGGGGCGAAGCGCCTACAGCCAGCATAAAAGCGATGGATGAGTATCAAGGTGTTGCGGCTTCATTGATGAGAAAGGGTTGCATCAAGATTGTGATAATTAATGCCCCTGATTCTGTGGGATAATTTTTACCAAATCCAAATCCAGTCTGTGCACCTGTTGATAATACAAAGGTTTAGAAAGATAAGCGAGACAAATGTAACAAACTAATTTATAAGGGGAGTTTTAAAATCTCTAACGTGGTACTGGACAAACATATTGGTACACCTTAAAATCTCAAGAGATGCTGATTCACACCATATTTCTAAATCTGACTGTTGAACTTTCATGCATCTTTACCTTAAGAGGATAATGAGGTCTGAATCACATGACATCTTCTCCACACCCTGAATGCCTTCTGTTCGGATATAGTAGATCTTCTCTCTGAACAATAAAGGACAAAAGCCACAAGAATACAAAAAAAATTGCATAATGAAGTAACTTCTGAAATTTCTGCATGCAAATCTTAACCTCTAATGCCAGATACGATGAATATGAATATATTTATGTGTTTGTTTAGCTGCAAAATACGAAGGTTTTCACTTATCATACCCTCTTCATTGTAATTTTGAACTTAAAAATAGCACGACATTCTAGGGTAGAGTGGTTTTAACATTTATTGTACTTAGTTCTTCATGTCCCATAAATGACACAAGATTAGGTCATCAAATCTGTGTGCTGTAAAACTGTATTTATTGTAAGTAAAACCTGTGTATAAATGTGATGTTAGAGCTAAAATATTTTTGTCTCTATTATCAAGCAGCTGAATCTAAACATAAACACTTTCACAACTCAAATTTTTTTGGTTGTACTTTGGGAATCCATTTTTTTACTGTTCATGCTTACCTTAGTGTGTGGTTTCTGCTTAGATTGGGCTGTCGCTCCTGCAGCATGTCAAATATGTTTGGCTGTCGCAAGAATGCCACTATCTTGTCATTGTAAGCTATGAGAGATACACACAAAGGAGCTGTCATACTTTAACACTATGCCCTTAGAAATTTGAAAATGATAACCTTCTGTACACTGCAGTTGAAATACGAACTTTCATATGTCCTTATTTTTACAATATTCGATATGTATCAAGGTTTCAGTGGATTATTTTATTTATTAAAGGAGAAAAATGTATCCTAGCCATTCTGGCCTTCAGTATGTACCATATGAAAGGCCTGGTTAACTTCGAGCAACAACATGTCAGTCAGAATGAAATCTTAACTTTTGGTAGGTCAATAAGAAAAACCTTTATTTTTTAAAACCATTAGGGCATTTCCAATGAGTAAAAACCAATGCTAGTTCCGTGCAGGTGCCAGAGCCGGTGCTTAGCTGGTTCTTTTAAAAAAACGGTGTGTTAGTCAGTGCTACGTCATAATGTCATCCAACATGTTGCATGCAGCTGTATACACCTAAATGGTGGAGAAAAAAGCAGGAAGCATGAGAAAAGAGAATCATTTTAACCATAGAGGAATTGTTGCTTTTCAAATGCTGCTGTTGTATTTCCACACTTTGCTCGATTTGCAAAGATGAGTGAATAAGATGGTCTTGGTGCACTGAAAACAGTTCATTGTAAAGAGTGCGGCGACAACATTTGCAGAGAAATGTAAATATAAGGTGTCAATGTGCAATATTTTTAGCCATTGTTTGGTAGATCATGTAGCCCTCCTTAACATTGGCAATGTTTGTTTCTATTGTAACACCAGCTTTAAACACGTAGTACTATTTCTGTTATCTCTGTTTTATCAGATGTGTTCACTGCAGGTGTCAATGTGAAACTACAAGTAATCTTGTGATCTCTGAAAATCCAGAAACTGTTCTGAGTTTGAATGCACAACAGTTTCTGCAAAACTTCTGTTTTTCCCGAGAGTCCTTTGACTATAGGGTAAAGGTTCTCATTAAGCCCACCAAAATTAAAGTTTGCCTATTTTTCAAACAAATGAAGATGGTTTATGGACATGATACTTTGTTAAAATGAAAGATCAATATCTCATTTAAAAATATTTGTTTTCCCCTTTTGAATTTGATGTCTCTTAATACAGGGCATTTGGGCTTAATTAGTACCTCGGTACCATTTAAGCCCATGTGTGTTCCAAATAACCCACAACAACATTCAATGACAGAAATATAAAAATATATTCATGCTTCAAGTATTTCAATAAAATTTATTTATCGTTTAGGCATATAAGCCTATTACAAACACATTCAATAAACACAACCTGTAATTTGGCTTCCAAAATTAATTAACCAAAAACACAGTATAACCTAGAGGAAGGACTTAAAAGGATTAATCATTTTGATAACTTGAATTTGCTATGTATTTCCTTGTGGCAAATGAAGATATATTCTTTTGAAAGTGATACGGGCATTGATACGGGTCAACTTTTAGATATGTCTAATAATACAACATTCTATCGTTAGAACTACCTGAACACACTATGAAATATCTTTCTCTGCTTCTGAACTGAGGAAGGTGGTACGTCCCTGATTAGCCTGAACTTTACCCTATCCTTCAGTCGCTCCCTCAAAGACTCCCTGTCAACTCCAAACTGCCTTGACAGTTGGCTGTAGTTCTTTCTTTTCGGCATTTCTCACTACAATTAAATTTGACATGCAATCGAGCATACAAATTAGATTACATAATACTTGATTATATGGAATATAACACTTAGTTTAATGTCAGGATGCTTTTGTCAGTATGTGATCCAAACATTATAGGGGAGGGGATGTATCAGATCTCAATACTGATGGAATTTCTATTGTGAAACACAAGATGACCTTAAATGAAACATGCTGGGCTTAAATGGTTCAATAGTGACCACTGAAGAGATAAAGGGGATTTGGTCACTCTAAAAAGCTTAAAATGTATGTTGCTATGCATGTAGCCTTACTATATGGCAACCTTAATGGGTTAACATTTTTTTCTCTCCCTTATATTAGCATCATCGATGCTAAATCAATAAAAAAGTTAGCATGAACTACCTCCGATTAGGGCCAGTGCACCATTTAAGCCCACCTTGGAAAAAAACACATAAAAAAAAATATTCAGCTCGAAAAAAACCATTTATTGTGGCTCAATGTGTATATTGTTATAGGATGCACCACAAAGTATTTACTTTATCCACACATAATTTCTAATCCCCAGGTTGTATTGTAAAATAGCATGGCTACTGATTAGAATTCATCATTAGCTTGCTATGCTAACTAGTGAAACACATCTTTTGTGATTAGTACAAACGTTACAAATTTCCAAAAACCTACTATATAATACACAAAAATCAATTCACTAATCTCTCAATTTTCATAGTATTATTGTACTTACCTCGTTAGCTGCTGAAATTGGTTCAAAAATACTTTTTCATAAGGTGTCCCAAAACATTGAAGTTTTGAAGTGACTTCATCTGAGCTGCTTGAGAGTGCTGGATGTTGGGCGGGGTTAATTCAAAAATGGAAAATGTGATTGGTGTTCACCGAAAACTCACATACCTGTGAGAAGTTACTTGAGTTGTGAAAACAGTGAGTAGCTTATCACAACACCGTGATTTTTTTTTCAATTTCATTTGAGAGCTCCAAATGGGCTTAAATGGTACATGAGCTTAAGGGGTACACTTACCCTATCTGTAATCGGAATAAAGGCCTCCTTTGTAAAGAGGACACCAACCTCCGGCTGTGAATCCCAGTCCAAAAATGGGTAGCACTTGCCATCTGGAACCTGGTATGGTGATGAACACTAGAGTTGGGGTGGTACAGATTTCAACTTTGTCCATGATTTTTGAAATTCTGCGCTTCTTCCAATCCACAAAATGACTCCTGATGCCACAAGGTTATTGGAGCTGTCCACTTTTTCACAAAAATGCTGGAGAATTTGACGGTGTGTGTCAGAGCTATATATAGCAGCCGTATTCCAATTATTGCTTCTGAAAACTGTTCCAAGGACTACTACAACTGGAAAGGATGGCATGTTGTTGTTCTTCAAGCAGTGATGAATCTTTTTTTAGATTTTTCTGCTGGATTTCTAGGGAATGATACTACAGTCCTGCATCAGTCTGATGTTCTGAGCAGTAGACAGCTGAGGGGAAATAATAATTTGACCCTTTGTTGAAGTGTTTCCAATGACAAAAAAATTAAAAGTCTCAGAACAGTATTATTTTGATGGTAGGTTTATTTTAACAGTAAAAGATAAATAAAAAGGAAAATTGAAAAAAATGATTTCAAATAAAAGATAGAAACTAATTTGCATTTCATTGAGTGAAATAAGTATTGGAACCCTCTAACAAAAAAGACTTAATACTTAGTAGAAAAAGCCTTGTTTACACGCACATTAGTCTAACGCTACTTGTAATCGATGATCAAGTTTGCGCACGTTAGGACAAATTGTTGGTCCACTCCTCTTTGCAGATCATCTCTAAATCACTATGGTTTTGAGGCTGTCTCTGTGCAACTAAAAGCTTCAGCTCCCTCCATATGTTTTCTATTGGATTAAGGTCCAGAGACTGAGTAGGCCACTCCATAACCTTAATGTGCTTCTTCTTGAGTCGTTTTGTAGCCCATTAAAGCTTTGTGCAGGTCTACAATTTTGTCTGATATCCTTGGACAGCTCTTTGGTCTTTTCCATGTTGGAGAGTTTGGAGTCTTCTAGATTGATTGATTCTGTGGACAAGTGTCTTTTATGCAGATGTCTAGTTAAGACAGGTGTCTTTAATGAGGGTGACTAATTGAGAAGGAGTGTCTAACCACTCTGTAGTAGCCAGAACTCTTAATGGTTGGTAGGGCTTCAAATACTTATTTCAGTCAATGAAATACAAATCAGTTTCTATCTTTTATTTGAAATTCTTTTTTTCAATTTTCTTTTTGATGTGCTATCTGTCACTGTTAAAATAAATCTACCATTAAAATACTGTTCTTAGATTTTTAATTTCTTTGTCATTGGACAAACTTACAAAATCAACAAGAGGTCAAATAATCTTTTACCCCACTGTATCTAAATCAAGCTTTTTGAAGTAATCTGGCAAAGGGCTTCCCCCCTGTTGAGAGCCGTGTACCAGTTTATATGTCACTCAGAAAATAAAATTATTAAATGATGTACAGAGGAGATGAACTGCTGAGATCTCGCGAAAGCTGTGCGTAAGTAAACATCACGGTATACTGGTAAAATAAATAAACATTGTCAGGTAAAACCTGCACGGTGGCGCAGTGGTTAGCGCTGTTGCCTTGCAGCAAGAAGGTCGTGGGTTCGTATCCCGGTCCAGGGTCTTTCTGCATGGAGTTTGCATGTTCTCCCCGTGCATGCGTGGGTTCTCTCCGGGTACTCCGGCTTCCTCCCACAGTCCAAAAACATGCATGATAGGTGAATTGATCATTCTAAATTGTCCGTAGGAATGAATGTGAGTGTGAATGGTTGTCTGTCTCTCTGTGTTGGCCCTGCAACAGACTGGCGTCCTGTTCAGGGTGTACCCTGCCTAACGCCTGATAATTGCTGGGATAGGCTCCAGCTGCCCCGTGACCCTGAATTGGATAAGCGGTTAAGAAGATGGATGGATGGATGTCAGGTAAAACAAGCCAATAATTTTGAACCAAAAGCAGCAAATGTTTCTGTCCCTTTAAACTAACCATCAAATTATGTATGTCTTCTAAACAACCTGGATTCGCTGAAGTGCTACCTAGACGAGAGCTTATAAAACATTCTTATGGGTAAGCCACAGAAACCCGCTTCTGATGCACCAACAAGCACTCCATCCCAGAAACGCACTCGTTCTGAGGCCAGCACTTCCACCAACTCGCCAGATAGAAGCTAGAGCGATGTTCTGGACTCAATAGATAAGAAGTTATCCAGCCTGAACGCCCGTCTTGCGCTGGTTGAAGTTCTACACAAAGAATTGCACACTCTGAGGCAATCTCTGGAATTCAGCCAACAACAGGTAGCTTCGCTCGTTACAGAAAATCAAACATTGAAAGAAGACGTTAAAAGACTCACCGAGGGGATGACACAGCTGCCTGGAGAAAATAAAAGGATTAAGGACTCGATCTTAGACATCCAGGCCCGATCCATGAGAGATAATCTTGTTTTTCCTGGGATCCCAGAACAAGCAGAGGAAGATGCTGAAGCCACTGTCCCTGTCACTTACAGTTTATCCAACATCAGCTGGAACTGCCGAGCGACACGGTTAAAAACATAAATTTCCATCGGGTTCACCTGTGGTCCTGGCCGGTGACTGGGATCTGGGGCTTTGCCGGTGGGGAGGCCACTGCTGCCGGTGCCTGCTGGGTGGTGGGTGGGGGGGGGGGGGGGGTTTGGTTGGCTGGGGGCTGCCTTTTCAATCTCCTTGAGCTGGTTGTTGTTGCTGGCTCCCCGATGGCCCCTTGCAGTGACTGCGCGTCGGGGTGTCGGCGGGTGGCCGAGGTGGGTGGTCTCTAGGCCCGGTCAGCCATATTGGCACTGGATGTGGCCCCTGGGTCTTGGTCCAAGAACTCTGCGGGGTCCTGGGCTCAGGCCCATTGACCGGTGTCGGTTGGCCTCCACGGTGGCCTGGCTGGGTGGTGGATGTTGGCCGCAGTGGGTTGTGGGCTGTTGGATGGGGGTACTGGGTTCGGTGGCCTCCCGGCCATCGGGTGGGCAATAGCAAGGCTGGAGGATGTCGGCCTGGGGGGTCGGCCGCCTGGGGATTCGGTCTGCTCAATGTCCCAGCGGGGCATGTGCGGGGTATCCGAGTTGGTGATGCGCTGGGTTCCTGCTTCAGCGCGGGGGCCCTTGGTGCGCTGGCGATGCTAGAGGCCTCTCTTGGTGGAAGGGGGGCATTTACCATCTAGCACAAGTGCTCTCCCTAACGGGGTGCACTTGGACGGGGGGAGGGTGTGCAGGGGGAAGGTGGGCTAAACTCAGCCTGGGTGTCTAGTGTCCTGTGTTATGTTAGTAGTCTGAATGTTGGGCTGGATTTAGGTATCACCCTGGGATTGGGGCGGGGGGGATGGCCTGGGCCCCCATGGGGCTTGATGGTGCTGCTGCGTGGGCCCCGACTTAACATGCTGGGGCCTCCCACCCCTGGTGGATCGTGCTGAACGGGTGTGCCTATTGTCACTCCAGTCATTTCCTCGCCATCCCCGGATGCCTCTGTCCACCTGCTCCCTCAGTCTACCATTCACAAGGCCCTTGGGATGGGGGCACATCACTGGGGTGCGGGATGGAGTTTCTGTCTTCGCTACCCGTGGTCCCAATTTTACTGTACAACTTAGACACTTACACTTGCAACATTTACATGACACATGCACATGTAGGGACCTGGTGGTGGATGTGTCCACTGCTTAACTACATCTAGACACTGAGGGCTCGGGGTTGAAGGTGCCCGGCAGCATTTCCACGTCCCACCCCTCTGTTTTAAGTACACATTAGAACAACACGCAACAACACCACAATCGAGTGGGGGGAGAGAGGCTGGGGGTCTTCCCATACCCCTGTTTGTTGGACCACCAGGCCATTTGGTGGGTCGGGGTGCTCGGGCCTCCTGCCAGTTCTGTGCGTTCCGCTGCCTGGTCGGTGCATTTGGGGGGGCTGGGCCCCTGGTCTCGGCGCTCTGCGTGGGGCGGGATCTTGACCCAGGGGCTGGTAGATCTGGGTATCCGGGTGCTGGCTGGGCACTTCCTGCAGAGGGCGTACATCCACTGCGGCTTTTACTGTGGCTCCCTGGAGTGTGTGTGTCTGGGGGCGGGGCTTGGTTGTTGGCGGTGGGGATTGGCCTGGGGGGGCGTGTGTCATCCGTCGGCTGGCTGCGGGTCCCTTCTGCCTTGCGTCGGCCACGGGGAACCCCGGTCGGCTGATCTCTGATCAGAGCCCTGCTGGGGGGTGGGGTGCCCCTGATCCCCGTAGCCCTGATCCAGTTCTATTGGCTGTTTTTTATTATTGTTTTGTTTTCCCACTTCTCTGCCGTTCAACAGAGGTAGAGGACTGGGATGTTTTCTTGTGTACTTTGTTTGCCTCCATATCTTGTTTTGTCAGTTCACACTTCTGCTGGTCCTGTTTCTCTTACTCTTCTTCTTTATTTGCTCTTTTTTATCTCAATTTCGTGTCCATAACTTCAACAAATTAAATCCACAGTAATCAAGAAAAAAAGAAATCAAAAATAAATAAATAAATAAAAATAAGTAAATGAATAAATGAAGTACCTTCAACTCTCTGATGGTAGATGGTGTAAACACACTGACTGTGAGGTGGCCAATACCTTTTAGGTGATCCAATATACTCCAAACCTGACTGCCCTGAGTCCTTGCCTTTTTTGATTTCATCCATCCATCTTCTGCTTAGATTCGGATTGCAGAGAACTGCAAGGAAACTGCCTCGATGTCAACGCAATATTACAAAGCTGTGTTAACAACCACCAGCGGGTTTGAGGGTTGCCACCACGACAAACGCTTAAATGACCAATTCAATTCATGTACATTTTTACACACAAAACACACAAAAAATAAGTGTTTCAACCAAGGGCGTCAGTTTGTTTTTAAAAGTGCAGGGGAAGTAATTATTAACTTGAATGCGTTTGAGGATTGGTGGGGACACTTATTATTAATAATTAATATTTATATAGCCTCTAAGTATTCCTCCGTTTCATGTCTCATTACAATATACACTGCAGAGTAGGCTATAAACGTGGTGAAAATCGCATCTTTAGTAAATCAATACAAGTTAAAAGCCATAGGTTTAACTGTTTTCTTTTTGAAACATCCGTAACATTATGCTGTTGGTTGGGAAGACTTATTAAAATCCACACCGTAGGAATTGAATACCTGGAGCATATATTTGATGGAACAGACTTTATCCAATTTAATACATTGGTTACACAATTCGGAATTAACAAGAATAAATTCTTAGAATACCAACAAATTAAATCAATTATAAAAAATAAATTTAGGCTCAATACAGTTGATTTACAAATTCCAGGAAAAGTTTTAGACTTCCTTAATCTTAACCCTCCCAAACTGCTATCTAAAATATACAAAACATTAAATAGAATAGATGAATCAATAGCCCTTCCTATTTCAAAATGGGAGATGGACTTGTCCATCTCAATTGACCAAAACCTCTGGTCTCAAATTTCATTAAGAACCTTTAAATTTCTTAAAAATCCTAATCTACGATTAATACAATATAAAATCCTTCATAGAGTGCATTATACAGGGCAACGGATGTTCAAGATGGGTTATACGCCGTCTGATACCTGTTTACAATGTACAAGCAATCTACCAGACAATTATATTCATGCTCTTTGGTTCTGCCCACCTGTTAAGAAATATTGGTACCAGATATGTGAAGATCTATCAAAGTGTCTGAAATGTAATATCACACCTGCTCCCACAGTTTGCTTGCTGAGAAATTTAGATGAAGTTACCATGGATACAAAGTCTATGCAATTATTTCACATCGCCTTATGCATCGCTAAGAAAAATATCCTCTTGAACTGGAAACATAAAAATACTCTGAATATTAATCAATATAGAGATCTCCTTCTGGATTACATTGGTCTAGAAACGGCATCTGCCTCCACATCTGATCAATCTTTCTGGTCACCCTTGATCAGTTCCATCACCTAGTGGGGTCGGGCCCTTGATTCCGTTCTGTGGGACACGGTTGCCGATGTGGAGCTTAAGGGTTGGTGGTGACTGCAGGGAGGTCCTTGGGGGTGGGTCCGCTTGCGGTTGGGGCGGTAGGTGCCGTGACTCTCGCCTGGGGTGGGACTTTGGGGGCTTTGTGTGGTGACTCCTAGTGGCTGCATGCGGCGCCTTAGAGGGGTCGTGCTGGCGGACACGGGTTACTGGCCTGGTGCTGTGCTGCTCTGGGAGGGTCTGGGCTGGGCCTGGGGCTCGGGGTTCTGGGGCGGCGTGCCCCCCGGCTGGGGCCCTGGCTGGGGCTTGGCCAGGGGAGGCCGCTGCCGTCGGTGCCGGCTGGGGGGGGGCTGTGGTCGGCCGGTGGTTGGCGGGCGCTGCTGCCCTTTCCATCTCCCCGGGCTGGTTCTTGTCGCTTGCTCCCCGGTGGCCCCTTGCCGCGTCCGGGCGTCGGCGAGAGGCCGCGGCGGGTGGCCGGCGTCTCCGGGCCCGATCGGCTATATTGACACTGGACATGGCTCCTGGGTCTTGGTCTTAGCGCTCGGGGGGGTGCTGAGGTGGGGGCCTCTGGCCGGTGTTGGTCGGCCTCCACGGTGACTGACCGGTTGGTGGGGTGTGGGCTGGTGGGTGGAGGTGCTGGGTTCTGTTGCCTCCCGGCCATCGGGCGGTAGTAGCAAGGCTGGAGGATGTCGGCCTGGGGGTTGGCCGCCTGGGACTTCGGTCTGCTCACGGGCCTGGCGCGACGTGTCCGGGGTACCCGAGTCGGTGGTGCGCCGGGTTCCGGCCTCGGCGCGGGGGCCCTCGGACGCTGGCGGTGCCTGGGGCGTCTCTTATTGGCGGGGAGGCTTTTTACCATCTAGCACAGGCGCTCTTTTTAACGGGGTGCGCTTGGGACGGGAGGGGGGAGGGCGTTGAGGGGGAGGGGGGGCTAAACTCAACCTGGGTGTCTAGTGACATGTGTTTTGTTAGCAGTGTGAATGTTGGGAAGGATTTAGGTATGCCCCTGGCATGGGGGCTGGTGGATTGCCGGGGCCCCCATGGGGCTCGGGGGTGCCGCTGCCGTGGGCCCCGACTTGACGTGCTGGGGCCTCCCACCCCTGGTGGATCGGGCCGAACGAGGGTGCCTATTGGAGTCAGCAGGGGAGCTGGCTCCCTGGGGTTGGCAATGGTCACCCCAGTTATTTTCTCCCCATCCCCATGCCTCTGTCCACCTGCTCCTTCATTCTACCATTCACAAGGCCTTGGGATGTGGGCACGTCACTGGGGTGCGGGATGGAGCTTCCGTCTTCGCTACCCGGTGGCGGCCTGGGTCCCGATTTTATTGAGCAACTTAGACACTTACACTTGCAACATTTACATGGAACGCACATGTAGGGACCTGGCGGTGGGGCGCATTGGCGCTGGGGGCGGGACCCCTCATGGGGGGCCCCTTATAGGGGGCCCGTTGTGGGGGGCCTCGCCTGTGGTGCCGGCACCCACTGTTTAAATGCATCTAGACACTGAGGGCCCGGGGGGGAGATGGGGGTACCCGGCAGTATTCCCATGTCCCACCCCTCTGTTTTAAGTGCACATTAGAACAACATGCAACAACACCACATTGAGCGGGGGGAGAGAGGCTGGGGGGTCTTTCCACACCCCTGTTCGTTGGACCATCAGGGGTCGGAGCCCGGATAGAACATCAGGCCGTCTGGTCGGGGTCCTGGGCTGGTGGGCTGCTCTTGCCGGTGTGGGGGCCTTGGCGGTCTGCTTGTCCCCATCCTGGTGGGCAAAGGGGTCTGTCTCCTGGGTGCAGGGGCAGGGTGCTCTATTGGGGCGTCTGTCCCTGGGCCTGGGAGTATGGAGTATAGTGTACGTATGGGGGGTATGAATGAGTGTATAGCGTCCTTTTTTCGTATGTCCTGTATTTGTAAGAATGTGTACGCATGAGAGGGAGGGTACGTATGAGTGTCTCTGTCTGTCTATGTCTACCTGTCAGGTTGGGTGTTTGGCTGCTCTCTGGCCTGATGCATCTTCTTCCCTCCCCGTCACTTCCCGTCGGTGATCGATGCTCCTGCCCGCTGGTTGATGATGGCTCTCGATGCCTGGGGCCGGGGGTCCCGGTTGCGGCCCGGCTCGGTCCTGGTGCATGTCTGGCGGGTCCTGGGTGGTCCGGTGTGTCGGGCGGCTGCTGTTTTGGGCTGACGTCCTCCTTGGATTGACTGGGGCACCTCTTATGGGGGTGCCGTGGTTGTAGAGTAGACGGGTGCCGTCCGGTGTGTCGGTGGGGACCGTGCTTCACGGCTCCGGGACGAAGTTTATTTAATGCGAGTGGACATAACTTTTGTTTTGTTTAAGAGTCACAAAGAGGAAAATTTTCATATGTTGTTTTGGTGTTGGGAGCAGGAGAGAATTTTTCGCGCTGATGATGCAATGCCGTTGCTATCCATGCAGCGCTTGTAGTGATTCAGAAATGAAAAATCTAGGTAAAGCCAGACTGGACACAGCGTTTGGTTTCTGCACAGTGATTTCTGAATACACATTTCAGATGCAGTATAATGAAAGACTAATAATTAACTGCACTATAATCTACTTTAAATAATGGATCATGTTATTTTTGTATTTGATTTTTTAACTGATATGTAAATGTTGTCTACTCCCTGGTTCTCCATTGCTGCGTTGCAGAAGTGTCTCTCTCTGGAAGCTGGATGCAGACATAGCGAGAATTTTTTTCGCCTCCAGGGCAAAGTAGGCTAGTATTCTGGCCTGCTCTCTACACAAATCCAGTATGTCAACGTATCATCTGTGTGAGTCTTAAACGAGCAAAATTATTGCATGAATATTTTGTTCCTTGCTACTCACCCGTAGAATATAAACCATTAAATTTAATTTACAATGGTCCCTCATTTATTGTGGGGGTTCTAAAAATAACCCACAAATCTGAAAAGTAATCATCCCAGTTTTTGTGCTTCTTTTTTTTCTTCTGGGTGAGAAAATTATTAAAACCAGACATGATAAATTTGGCAAGCACGGGAGACCTAACAGGACGCAGACCACAATGCTGTAAAGAAAGCATTTAAATTGTGCTATTAAAAAAATCCACCAAACAGCGAAGCAGCAAAGGATGGACATGTGTTTTCAGCAAAGGAACTGTATAACTGTAGGTTTTTTATCTTGAAACGGGTACCACTAATATTGCAGGAATCCGCCCTGTAGCTGACTACCAGTCTTTAAAAAAAAACACATCATAAATAGGATGCCTATCCGAAGTTTAAAATGACAAATGAATAAGAATAATTGCAAGGCAGGTTGATTTATAATCTTTTTTAAGTCTCCACCTATATGAAGCTTTAACCGCTTCTGTTGCGTAAAAGTCAGTCTCGCCTGTGTGCGTTTCTGTCTGCGTTCTTGACCACTTGATCTAGATTTCAGGAGATTTTACCTGACTTGTGAGCATCAGGGAGCTGCTATATAAATGCAGGAGACTTCTGCAATTTGAGACTTGGGATTTCTGTGAGAGCACAGCGCAGCAGTTTGTGATTGTTTTCATCTGAGAGGAGTGGGTCACGATCCGAGACTGTGTACAATGATAGAAATTAAGCCCAGTCGGGTTCGGGCAAAGATCTTCAGCTCTATTGTATATGAGCAGAAAGAAACATGACTGCATAAGAAACTGGAATTGATTGAATTAAATAATATTCTGTTTAGATACTGATGCAGAAACTTTGCTGGGAGCAGAAGTGGCTGTTAGGTCAGTAAAAATTTCTACATCAGGTTTGGTGGGGACAAACCTCTCAATCATAAATATTGCCAGGGACATGTCCCCGGCGTCCCCGGTTAAAATGACGCCTACGGTTTCAACAACAGCAACAACTGCAAATCACTGCGGCGTGCCACAGACCCTCATGGACCCTCTGTGTTCTGGTTCACCAGCGTTCAAAATTTCAAAATGTGGGTTTCTTTAGAGAATCCCACTAAAACTGCGGCATAGCTCCCACTTATGTTCCCTGAAGTCCCTCTTTTACCTTGGCCGATGACCAGAAAGCAAGTAAACACAGCTTCCTTCTTGGACCAGCTTGTCTTATTTTTAGGCTCCATCTTTAGAAATAAAAAGGTTGTGTGTTTTTTTCCCGCTTTCTGTAACCCAGCCTCCACACCTTGGTTTTGTCACCATTGTGAGCATGGTAGAAACCGTTTCTTCCAAAGAACGAGTCTGGCCCGTCTTCAAGTTGGTGCTTGGTTAGGTACCTGTCTGGAACCTGGAGACAGGTGCTTGGGCAGTGGAAAACTAAAGAACCAGTTCTAAGTATGGCTCTAGCACTGAACAAGCACTGTAACACACTCAGTGGAAAAGGCCCCTAAGAGGTGGACCCGCTGGTCAGCTTTAGGTTGTTTTCCCTCTCAATATTATAGGCCAGATCTACATAGATACACAGAATTATCTCTCTCTCTTTATCTCTCTCAAACATTTATGTTGAAAACAGCAAACATGGAATAACTCTGGTGGCACACGAAAGACCAATGCATGCATTATATGTTGTAGTTCTAAAGAAAAGGCTTAATGTCAGAGCTTACAGAGTGTAGTCAGCTGCTTTGGGTCAACTTGATGGTGGCTGTGCATGGCTGCTACCATACAGTTACCAGGCCAAGGGATCAATGAAGCTCCACGATTCCTGGACACTTCAGAGGCCTGAGTACAAAAAAAGAAAAGAAAGTACACTATTCACCCATATTTGACAGCTGTTCATTCACTTCAAGGACCTCATATTCCCCTTTTTTCCTATTTTTTAGACAAACAAATTCATTACATTTTCAAATCCAGCTAATATAACCTACAACAACTACATGGCAAATTATTTAAGCCATGTAGGTGTGATTTTGAGTCAGTTAAAGATTTTGGAGTTAATTCCTGTTTATTTTTCCCATCCACATTTTTGAATGCACTAGTACCACACAGTTGTAATTTTCTTATTACGTTTAAAAGCTTCACATTCCATCCATCCTTTCATGATCTATGCACTTGTGCTCAAAGGATTGTAGGGGGTGGGGGGATGGCTGCCTATCTCCAGCTGTCATTGGATGAGAGGTCCATAGTCCTTCGCAGGGCAACACAGAGACACACAGGACCATGCACGCACACTCTCATACCTAATGTCAATTTAGACAGACCAATTAACTCAGGGGTGGTCAGGGGGGCGTCAGATCACCCCCACTCCCACGGAATCCTGGGAGCCGAGGCTGTTATTCATACTTTAACTGTGATTAAGCCTCCAGTAACTAGGTGGCAGCAGTGCTCAAACTTATCAACAAGCTGTCTGTTCAGCCCGGCAGAAGAAGTCTACTCAGACAGATCTGAGAGACAAGATGTTCTTTAATCCACGCTGCGGGAAAGGGAGATGGAATCACGGAATTTAACAACTAAAAATTGACTACACAAAGCCATTCCTGTAGTGACCTGGCGGCTCCCGCTCCTGTAAGGCTGCCCGTTTGCTGTTACCAGGAGGTCGGCCCACCACTCGGTGCAGACAGACTAAACCTACCCGCCAGAGCGAGAAAACTCACAGAAACACAGACATCACCGAAAAAAACCCAACCAAACAAGTTGACGCTTAGAGTGAGGGACAGAGATATTTATGAATCGGGGGGAGATCCTTCTATAAGTTCTGTAAGCCCGCGGTGACGACCAGTGATGGCAAGGTTTGCATTAGAAACAAGAAGAAACGAGAGCTCTGTCTGGGAAAAAACCCAATGGAAGCGCTGCAGACAATTAAACATAAAAGCACTGACATACATTGATTTCACTGGAGTCTGGGAATGACTAAGAAATAAAAATGAACACAAGTTTAGAAAAATATGGAAGTGATATGAATATTTACTGTTTCCACGTCTCTATGAGACTTGATCAGGTGGTGAGAGATCCTCTGTAACAGGGTCAATGAAAAATATGAGTTTATCCGTTTTGCACATAGGATGTTTTAGTTCTTTAAAAATGACAGGAAAATGCTTGAACCACGGAACTGTTAGATTTGTGAAAATGGTTGTGAATAACAGTAAATGTGGTATTTGGTTATTGATTTGGTCAATTGTTTTCAGTCACCACAATTACACTTTTTTGGTTTAATAAATATGACTAGAATGGAAAAAGCAGAATTCAGAAAAATCTAAATGGAAAAAGTGGAACTTGTGAAATAAAGCATTTCTAACATAATAAATGGATTTCATAGGCTTGTAGAGCTGAAAAGAAAAACAGTGAAGGTGAAGTTATGTAGCTTGAAAAGTGATAAACTGATGCAGCTGACAGGTTATCAATTAACACAGTTTAAAAAAGCTTTAATATTCCATATTAGTTTAAAAATTCACATCCCAGTGAATCATTTGAACTGTTTCTGTTCTGAGCATCACAGACAGTCTGGATTAAATGTTACCAACTGAGTTAATAAACTTAACTTGGAAATAGTGTCAAGACCTAAAAAAATAAAATGAGCTGCAACCATTTGAAGTAGTTGCATCTTATTTAATTAATATTTTTTCATTATCACTATAAAGTATATGCAGTGTGCTGGTGCCGGTTTGTATCAATAAATAATTAAATATTTTTAGATATCAATCTGGTTGGGGTGGGGGGGTGGGGAGCGTGAAAAAAAAATCTGTTCTCTGGGGGGGGGGGCATGGCAGAAAATAATTGAGAAACACTGAATTAACCTAACAGTCGTGTTTTTGGACTGTGGGAGGAAGCCAGGGTAAATTTCCCAGAGGAAATCCATGCAAGAACAGGGAGATGCATGCAAACCAGTCCCTCCAGCATTTTGGCAATGTTGCGCTTGCAACTATTAATGCAAATTCAGCCAATACCTGCAAATTCTGCACGCTTTGTAACTTTATACAATTATCACAACTTTCACTCATATTTGACCAATTGCGACTTTCCCTTTCATTATCTTATATCTTATGGTGTCGCATATCGTACACTCCCAGTATCTTATGTGAGAGGGATCAAGGATAAAATATGTTACATTTGTATTTTGCCAAGGAGGGTGCTCTGGGGTACATTCCTCATTCTAGTCTTGAAAATCCAACAACTTTTGGCAAAATTCACAACTTTAAATCTAAAACAGGTCAACTATGTGATTCATGTAGGTCGACGCATAATGGTGCTGCGTCAAGCCATTTTGATTAAGACTGAGAAGTATAAACTCGGCTTTAGGAGTTTTTGGAAAAGACTGTGGCTTAGATGGTGTACAGAAATGATGCCAGCACAGTTTCCTGGGGGTAGATCCACTCCTAACAGCTCCAGTTTGTCCCTCGCAAGCCCCAAATGAATGATGTCAAAAGTAAACTCTAAAGTTTTTTCTTCTTTTAGAAAGAGAAAAAATTTACCATACAATTTCAAAATAAACAATGGGGAAATTAAAGAACATGATCCTCACAGGGCTTCTGGATGTCCATGTTGTTTCAACAATGGGTGCCTGGCTGCTCAAACAGTCTCCAAACACAAATGCTGTAAAATAAAAAAAAATTATACACCAAATTTGGATACGAAATGATCAGCTCCATTGTGTGAACCAGGAAGATTAAGAAGCACAAATTCCCAACACATCTAAAACTACATTTAAAATAAGAAAAAATCTGAAATGAGTGCCAGAATGAGTTCCGTTACATGCTCGTTCATAAGACATGGAGAGGAAAAACTATCTCATCACTGTTCTTGGGAGTTATATAACTGCAAATGTCTCAGATGCCTCTGCTACACATATTTGAATGTTTTTGAAGCGTTTACTACAGACCTAAATGAGCGTGCTGTCACTGTTGTGAGGATGTGTGCGTGTAGACAAAAACCTTTTAGACATACAAAAACAGTATAACAGTGTTCATCTCAAATCTGAGCATACAGTGTCAGACCAAAGAAGATGCAGATAGCAGTAGGGTCGGGCACTGTATAATCAGGTCAGGAAAAAACGGATTGTAGCAGGATGAACCAAGCCCGCTTCAAATAATCAATCGGGTTTGTTGTGGAACCTGCTGACTGCCAGCAGGCATGCTTTGAGTGTATATGGAGGCTACGCTACCTGCTCCCTAATGCACACTTAACCTGCTGCATCTCCTGTGCGTGTGTGTCAAACTCTTGTGAAGCAGAGTGTTGTGGCGTTGTTTGGTTGTGCTGGGGGCAATTATATTATTTCTCTTTCCCCAGGTGACTTTACCATGACAAAAGAATGTAAGGGCATTTGAACCACCTGTGTGCTGTTGGGAGGAGAAGCATTACCTTCCAGTTGAATTGATCTGGCAGATCCTGTATGCGTTTCCTCTGCACTCTCTTTTTTAATAATAGGCAATTGTTCTAATGTACTTGCTAGAGTCCTCCAGACTCTTGCAATATCCTTTTCAAAAACTAAACTCCAGGAATCCTCGCCAGAGGGCAACCCTGGGGAAGGTGAGACTTAGACCGTGGCTCAGGAGCCAGTAGTTTGTCTTGTAATTGGATGGTTGCCGCTTTCAGCCCCAGCTCTGGTGGTCTTGCTTGTTGTGTCCTTCGGAAATATAATTCGCCCATTGCCAACTAGTGGTGGTCAGAGGGCCCCATGGTGCCAGTGTGGGGCAGCCTTACCTATGTCAGTGTGCCCCAGGGCAGCTGTGGCTACAGTGTAGTAGTGATGGGAACTCCGGCTCTTTTTGGAGAGCCAGTCCTTTTGGCTTAGCTCACCAAAAAGAGCCGGCGCCTTCGGCTCCCAAGTGGCTCTTCAGATTTTCTGTTGCTTAAAGTATATTAATCACCAAAAATAATGCAAAACTATTTGTATAATGATTTACTAATGTAAAAAAATGCAATGTATCAAATATTTATCATTTATATGGCTTTATTTATTGAACACTTTAAGAAATCTGAACTTAAGGTGCTACATAATTAATTATTAAGAAGGCTATAAAAAAGAAGAGTCATCCAGGACTCATCAGTGCAGTTGACACACTGGCACCTTCATTTGCAGGTTGCCTTGCTTGTCTACCTTCTTTAAACTGCACTGATGGGTGAACAGTTTTCATGTGCCTGTGTAGGTTATTTGTGGAGCCAGCTCTATATGATATTTTCACCTTGAACAAGTTACACTCTGCCTTTGAGCTACTTACAATATTGAAATGGGTCCAAAATTTACGTTTACAACTGCTGTTGCTCATTTTCTCACCGTGACTGTCTCACTCTCTCTCTCTTTCTCACTTGCTTGCATTTTTCCTCCTCTTTCCCTCTCGTCTCCCTCCGTTTGCATGTGCTCAATGCTGTGTATGTGTGTGTCTGTCTTACCCTCCCTATTGCCCCGCCTGTACTGCTCTGTGTGTGGACACGCAGTTGTTGTTACACATGTTGGCCAATCACCTGTGGCTTTAACCAAAACAAGAGGGGCAAATAAACGGCTCGCAATGATTTTATGTTGATGGGGGGGATCTGTCCCTCTCACATTCAGATCAACCCTGATCCCCCCTCCCCCACTTAAAAGAACAAAAACAAACTTTAAGTGACTGAATCTCCTTTTAACCCGACAATGACTCCAGGGGCGGAACACGAGCTGTAGAGCCCGGATGCAAGCCTGGTTCACACCGGCTGTAGGAGCGGCGCGGTTAGGAAAATCCCGCTCTATCTGCTGTCCACCTGTTCACCACAGGTGCTTCTTTCTGTTTTACTTAAAATTCCAGTCGATTTTGTAATCTTTTAGTAGACGTGTCTAATTTTATATTTCCAGCAATGTTTTTCATCAATCATGACTCCAAAAAGACAAACTTGCAGGATTTCTTAATTGATAAAAATTTTATTTATTTATTTTATTGTCAGCGAATACCATATAGTTAGATTTTTTAACATCAGTGAAAATTTGTTTGCTTTAAACCATTTAGAATGATGAAAAAGGTTGTTAGGGAAATGTTAGGTCAAATAAAAATGTTGTATTATTATTTTCTTAGGGTGCCTTTCTTTATCACATAGTTTAAATGTACTTTTTAAATGTCATTTGGTTTCAAACATATGTTCCTTAGTATGACACCCTGTTCTTGTAAGATGCTAATGATGTTTGACTGAATAAAGGGAGACTGCAGGGGGATGAGCCTTGGAGGCCAGGAGAGATCAGGAGACTGAGAGCTGTGAGACTAGCTGAGAAGCTGAGACGAGAAGGAGAGCAGAGAGACACGGTCGGCTCCTTCCTTACAGTTTTTCTCCTGGTCTCCCTGTGCAAAAAACTTAATTTTATCTCCCTCTGCAGAGCTCAATTGATTGAAATTTCTCTCCAACCCCTGTGTGTGATCCTTTCTAGGTCAACCACTATTTTTTACCCAACATTTTGGTGCCGAGACCCGACGTACGGAGCGCTCCCACCGGTGGTCTTCGTCGAAGGGCTGTTCTTTGTGCAACTCTGAAAGTCCAGGTCGCTGAATTACTTCACTGGCCAGCTGCATCCACGAGGATCCCCTGCACGTGCTCCCGTACGATCAATTCCGCTTGAATCACTCGTACTGGGGAGATTGTGAGTACTTTTTTTTTTGTGCACCTTTACATTTCAAAATAAAATTCTAAGATAGTCAGGGTATATTCTGCTGTTTGGGCCTAAAGGACGCTTTAGCCTCTCTGATAGAATATCAGGTGTTGAGCCTTAAGTGATTAATGCATTAATTACTACAGCAAGGTTGTACACGGATCAGGTTTGCGAACCTATCCACCTCGTAAAAGGTTGTAACGGACCAGACTTGCGAGTCTGTCCACTTTCGCTGGAAAAGTTTGTAACGGATTAAGGTTTGCGAACCTAATCCACCTCGCTGGGAAATAAAGTATGCCAATGTATGGAGTAAAAACACAAACAGCAGAATCAAAAAGATATACCGGACCCTAGGTGGGTAAAGTAAGATAGGCAGAGGACATAATCTTTATGTAAGCCAGTCCAACCTGAAACCTAATGGTGTTAACGTACGGTTTGACGGGCACTACAAGAGACGTTCTGTGCAGATTTAAAGGTCACATAACACATCCTTAAATTAGGAAAGCCATAGGACGGCTCAATCTAGTTGCACAAAAGAGAGACTCAGAGTAAAAAACCTATACGATCCAGTTTTACCAGAAACTGATTACAATTAAAAATCTCAAATAAATGACCAAAAATTTATTTAATTAATTAAAAAATAAATGACAAACTTTAACTCATCCACAGACTTATTTAATAGTTCTTGCTTTTTCATTCCTCCTAGAACTATTTTGGTATTCTAACACCAGACTTTACCAATTAATAGAATTCATTAAAAGTTATATAAACACAACGAAAAGATGGGAAACCATGTTTCTATCGACAAATTAGAGGGAGATTGAAAGTATATGCATAAAAAGGACCCCGAAAATCTTCAGTTTCTGACAAAATGGCGCAAAAAGTATAAAATAGATGGCAAGTTAAAAGGAAATAAGTGGAAACAATTAGTATGTGCTCTCGAAGCAAAATCACTTCTCGCTAAGGGGAAAAAGAAGGAACGCAATAAGAAAGCAATAGAAAAACAACCCCCGCTGACCAGGGCTCAGGTGAAGAGGACTCCGACACCCCAGCTGTGGTCCCTCTCGAACAAGTTGAAGTAGATACACAGACCATAAAACAGGAAATTATAGATCAGACTGTTTTGAAATACATGCAAACAAATGTTTCCTCTTCTGAAAAACAATTATGGAAAACAAAAGGTGCTATTCTAAATGAAAATGGACTTCATGAAGTTCATAATAAACCCATCCTTCCCAAATCACTGTTTAAAGCTGCTGTGTTTGTGAGACAAGGGCCTTGCCATGCCTCCACAGGGGGGATGGCATCAATACTACAGCAATACTTTACAACATACAACCTTGAAACATACTTAAAACATTTCTGCTAAACATGCCTAACATGTATCAAAAACAACCCACAAGGGAATATGAGACCCAAGCGAAAATAATCCTAGCAAAAAAAGTGCAAAGCGCACACAATCTGCCTACCACTCTTTCTGTGTTGTAGGACCCTGAAAAGCCAATCAAACCTGAAGACTGGGTATTCATCAAGGTGACTAAAAGAAAGAACTGGACAAGCCCCCGCTGGGAAAGACCTTTCACACCCACGGCTGTGAAAATCACTGAAGAGACCCTCGTGGATACACATCCTACACTGCAAATTGCAGAGGCAATTAGGCGGCTAGACGAGAGACAGTGGGGAAGTCTGGGCTACAAATGGCAGAGTCACCAATAGGGCCTCTGGTCTCAAACTCAGCAGAACAGCATGTCTGTCTCCTAGCGGTCAAACTTCCGTTTTGGAGGGCTAGCCTTCTTATTTGCCTTTAGCCAACATGAAACTAGTTTGGCTCCTTTCCTGTCCGGCAGCTTGCCTGCTTCTATTCTACTGCTTTTTCCTCACACCTGATGACGCCCAGACATCAAAGGAAAGAAGACGTTTAGGTTTCAATACCAGCTGTTATGTCTGTTCATGGATCCCACACCATTCTGAAGAAGTCTCATCGATGACTGCTGTCCCAACCACCTTAAATAATACCATATGTCTGCTATACAAGTTAACTATAACAACTGTTGGAACAGACTGTTCCACCTTACCTCACTGCTGCACTGCCGAGAACAACAGGACATGGTCCCAGCCTGGTAACTTTTACCTACCTAAGGATTGGTGTGGCACATGCAGTTTGGGTCGACTGCAGCCCTCCTCATACATCGTAACAGAGGACTGGGCACCTTCTAAACCTACAGAGCTGAAGAAACGGGAATTCAAACCTCCACAGATGTTCAACCCATTCTTTGACAATGGTGGAGGAAAACCTCTCTAAAGTGATGCAACAGGAATATTCCACACCATGTTCCCACCTGCTGGAGTTGCAAACCTGACAAAATGGATGCAGGTGTCATGTTTAGGCTCAAGGAGGACCCAGATGCGGAGCGGCGTTTGTGGCTCTTACGGCCCATGTTTATTAATTGTCCAAAAAAAGACGAGAAGCACAGAGAACTAGGGGAGGTAACGACGACAACGACCCGACGAGGACAGACAGACACAGAAGGGTATATATACTGTGGGGAGGGTAATCAGGAAACGTGGAACACCTGGGAGCAGAGGCAGAAAACACAGGGAGGACTAATAAGACAACAGGTGAAACAAACTAGGACTAAGTAACTAAAACAGACTGGGAGGAAACAAGGAGGAATAAACAACACAGACAGGGACGGATCATGACAGTACCCCCCCCTCAAGGTGCGCCACCTGGCGCACCAAGTAGGAAACTCAAGCCAGGGCGGGAGGAGGGGGTCCAGGACGGAGGGACAAAACCACAGTCCCCAGAAGACCCATGACGTGGCGGCCGGCGGCGAGGGATCAGCAGGCGAGGAGGCCGGCAACGAGGAACCAACAGACGAGGAGGCCGGCGACGAGGAACCAACAGACGAGGAGGCCGGCGACGAGGAACCAACAGACGAGGAGGCCGGCGACGAGGAACCAACAGACGAGGAGGCCGGCGACGAGGAACCAACAGACGAGGAGGCCGGCGACGAGGAAACAGCAGACGAGGAGGCCGGCGACGAGGAAACAGCAGACGAGGAGGCCGGCGACGAGGAAACAGCAGACGAGGAGGCCGGCGACGAGGAAACAGCAGACGAGGAGGCCGGCGACGAGGAAACAGCAGACGAGGAGGCCGACGACGAGGGACCGTCAGACGAGGAGGCCGACGACGAGGGACCGTCAGACGAGGAGGCCGACGACGAGGGACCGTCAGACGAGGAGGCCGACGACGAGGAACCTTGAGCCTTGGGAGCCGGCGGCGTGGAACCTTGAGCCTTGGGGGCCGGCGGCGTGGAACCTTGAGCCTTGGGGGCCGGCGGCGTGGAACCTTGAGCCTTGGGGGCCGGCGGCGTGGAACCTTGAGCCTTGGGGGCCGGCGGCGTGGAACCTTGAGCCTTGGGGGCCGGCGGCGTGGAACCTTGAGCCTTGGGGGCCGGCGGCGTGGAACCTTGAGCCTTGGGGGCCGGCGGCGTGGAACCTTGAGCCTTGGAGGCCGGCGGCGTGGAACCTTGAGCCTTGGAGGCCGGCGGCGTGGAACCTTGAGCCTTGGAGGCCGGCGGCGTGGAACCTTGAGCCTTGGAGGCCGGCGGCGTGGAACCTTGAGCCTTGGAGGCCGGCGGCGTGGAACCTTGAGCTTAGGTGGAGGCGTGTTCGCCTGAACACCCTCGGCAGAGTCAGGAACCGGAGGCGTGTTCGCCTGAACACCCTCTGCAGAGGCAGGAACCGGAGGCGTGTTCTCCTGAACACCCTCGGCGGAGTCAGGAACCGGAGGCGTGTTCTCCTGAACACCCTCGGACGAGGCAGGAACCGGAGGCGTGTTCTCCTGAACACCCTCGGCGGAGTCGGGAACCGGAGGCGTGTTCTCCTGAACACCCTCGGACGAGGCAGGAACCGGAGGCGTGTTCTCCTGAACACCCTCGGCGGAGTCGGAAACCGGAGGAGTGTTCTCCTGAACACCCTCGGAAGAAGCAGGAACCGGAGGCGTGTTCTCCTGAACACCCTCGGAAGAGGCAGGAACCGGAGGCGTGTTCCCCTGAACACCCTCGGAAGAGGCAGGAACCGGAGGCGTGTTCTCCTGAACACCCTCGGTGGAGTCGGGAACCGGAGGCGTGTTCGCCTGAACACCCTCGGTGGAATCAGGAACCGGAGGCGTGTTCGCCTGAACACCCTCGGAGGAATCAGGAACCGGAGGCGTGTTCGCCTGAACACCCTCGGAAGAGTCAGGAACCGGAGGCGTGTTCGCCTGAACACCCTCGGAAGAGTCAGGAACCAGAGGCGTGTTCTCCTGAACACCCTCGGAGGAGTCAGGAACCAGAGGCGTGTTCCCCTGAACACCCTCGGCGGAATCAGGAACCAGAGGCGTGCTCCCCTGAACACCCTCGGAGGAATCAGGAACCCGAGGCGTGTTCTCCAGAACACCCTCGGAGGAATCAGGAACCCGAGGCGTGTTCTCCAGAACACCCTCGGAGGAATCAGGAACCCGAGGCGTGCTCTCCAGAACACCCTCGGAGGAATCAGGAACCCGAGGCGTGCTCTCCAGAACACCCTCGGAGGAATCAGGAACCCGAGGCGTGCTCTCCAGAACACCCTCGGAGGAATCAGGAACCCGAGGCGTGCTCTCCAGAACACCCTCGGAGGAATCAGGAACCCGAGGCGTGCTCTCCAGAACACCCTCGGAGGAATCAGGAACCCGAGGCGTGCTCTCCAGAACACCCTCGGAGGAATCAGGAACCCGAGGCGTGCTCTCCAGAACACCCTCGGAGGAATCAGGAACCCGAGGCGTGCTCTCCTGAACACCCTCGGAGGAATCAGGAACCCGAGGCGTGCTCTCCTGAACACCCTCGGAGGAATCAGGAACCAGAGGCGTGCTCTCCAGAACACCCTCGGAGGAATCAGGAACCCGAGGCGTGTTCTCCAGAACACCCTCGGAGGAATCAGGAACCCGAGGCGCATCCGTCTGGACGCCCTCGGGGGAACTCGGAACCGAGGCTCCAGGTGAGCCTCTGAAGAGCGCTCAAAAACAGTCTCCACAGGGGACCTGGGCTCAACATTCCCTACGGAACCCTTTCCTTTGTTCCGAACGAACTCATAATAGAGTTCAAAGATGCTCTCAAGCATCCCAGAGTCATTCCCGAATTCCCCAAACAACACCTCAAAGTCCGCTTCAGTCGACGGCCGCCAGATGGCGCCACCTCCACCGGTGCCAGCGTGAAGCCCCGCGGCCGGACGCACCGAGCAAGCGACCGCGGAAGAGGACTGCAGCGGCCGAGAGCTCGAAACAGAAGGCTGGACGCCGGGGCAAGCATCCGCCACCGAAGTGCCACCAGGGGCGGCCCGCTCCAGAGAGAGGAGAGAGGAAGCCACGCTCCCCTGCGGCGGAGGACAGCGAGCCGAGACCGGCAGAGGTGGACGAGGACAGGCTGGCTGGGAACAGACCGACACCCGGTGGTGCCGAAGGGATTGAGGAGGCAGACCCGAAACTGGCTGCTGGCGACAGGAGGAAGCAGAGCTCCCCTGAAGCGAAGATGGAGCAGCTCGGCGACGCCTCCTCCCTCGACGCCGAGAAGCAGGACGAAGACCAGCCTCAGAGGGACCGGAGACAGGTAGAGGACCGGTGGAAGGGGCCAGGGAGGACAACCGGCCGGACCAGGAGGCGGAAAGCCGTGGAGAAACCGGCGCACCCTGGGCGCCGCTGCAGAAGTCCAGCTCGTCATCCAGGGAGTCCGAGGAGAAATCCGGGAGACCGTCATCTTCCTCCTCCGAATCGTCATACATGGAGGCAAGGAGAAATGCTGGGGAAACAGCAGCCGTGTTCCCAGGAGGGCGCTTAGGAGCGACACGATGGCCCAAAACCCAAGGAGCGGGGAGGCCGCCCCCCTCACGACGACGGGGCCCAACTCCGGGCGGACAGAGGGCCAGCCGCGATCCACAAAAAGGTGAGTCTGAATAGAGTCCTTGACTTACGCTCCAATTGATCAGTCTCCTCCATTCATCGTCAGTGTGTTGGTACTCCGCTGGGTCCAGTTGGTCGGGTCGTACTGTCATGTTTAGGCTCAAGGAGGACCCAGATGCGGAGCGGCGTTTGTGGCTCTTACGGCCCATGTTTATTAATTGTCCAAAAAAAGACGAGAAGCACAGAGAACTAGGGGAGGTAACGACAACAACGACCCGACGAGGACAGACAGACACAGAAGGGTATATATACTGTGGGGAGGGTAATCAGGAAACGTGGAACACCTGGGAGCAGAGGCAGAAAACACAGGGAGGACTAATAAGACAACAGGTGAAACAAACTAGGACTAAGTAACTAAAACAGACTGGGAGGAAACGAGGAATAAACACAGACAGGGACGGATCATGACAGCAGGAGGTTTGGTGGACTTTGGAAAACATTACACACACCCTTGCTGAAATGTCGAACCTGCTGGCCAACGATCCTGAAAAACTGGCGATGAGAACCATGCTGATGCAACATCTGGTAGCTCTGGACACTCTATTTGCTTCTGAAGGTGGACTTTGTACTGTAATTGGTGAACACTGTTGCACTTTCATCCCTACTACACATGATAATTGGACTCTCATTCATGACCGGGTGCAGGGATTAACTGACTTTTTAAAATCACAAGAAAGCAGTAACGGACAATGGGATCTCATGGGCTGGCTGAGAACTGGCAGGTGGTATCAGATTATTGTATTTTATTTATTTATTTATTTTTAATTTTTAATTACGTGTCCTGTCTAGCAGTTTGCCACTCAGAATTGGTGTCTGAGTACCAAGTACAAGCCCAACAGATTTACTTTCCCAAGCAGAGTATTACAGCTTTGCTGTAGCACTCCACTTGATGTATACGTATTAAAAAATCTTTATTAGTGATTACTGAGGGTTCAATTTCATGAAGTCATGGACACGAAACCGAGACAAGAAGGAAGAAGGTGAAGAAAAGAAACCGCACCAGCAGAGGCGCGAACTGACGACACAAGACAGGGAGGCAAACAAAGAACACAAGAAAAAATCCCAGTCCTCCGCCTCTGCCGGATGGCAGAGAGGCGGTAGAACAAAACAAACAAAAACAACGAACTGAACAGAACCACACCAATAGTTCAGATCCAGTAATAAAAATTAAGAATTACACATTCACTACACACAAGAATGGATTAATAAACACAATACTAATGTTTCTGTTAAGCTCCTGGTAAAAGCTAACTAATGACAATAACCTCAGTTCAGGATATGTCCGTCCACACCAATGTCCCCACACCTATGTGTGTGTGCGAGCATGCCGGTCTGAATAAGGTTTCCCCATGGAAGTGATTGATAGCTGGTGTAAGGAACCGTCAATCCGTCCTACAGGAATCGACACAGACATGAAGGAGGCAGGAGACGCATGCATCCCGAGTCCCACAGAGCGCAGGAGCCACAGGCGGACCAGCCGATCACCCACCAAGAGAGGAACAGATGGAAGCCCCAGGGGAACACCAAGCAGCCGCAATGCTGGGGCCCCGAGAGATGGCAGGGACGAGCCCATGGGCTCCGCCGGAAACCGGCTACACCAGGGTGGGCCCGGAACAGGACCCGGAGGCCGGGGGGATCAGGGGCAGCCCGCCCCCCAGCAGGGCCCCGACCAGGGACCCGCCGAGAGGGGTCCCCCTCCGCCGCCGCCGGGCAGGAGGCGCCTGCAGCCAATCGACAGACAATACACGCCGCCCGCCACACACCCACACGCCGGGGACACGGTAAAAGCCACAGCGGATGTACGCCCTTCCCAGGCCGCGCCCAGCCAGCACCTGGACATCCAGATCTACCAGCTCCCGGGTCCAGAGCCAGCCCCATGCAGAGCGCCAAGATCTGGGGCCCAGCCAATACCGGACAGCCCCCCCCCCCCCCCAGATGAACCGACCAGGCAGTAGAACTCATGGAACTGGCAGGAGCTTGGGCGGCATGCAAGGTCCCCACCGATCCACCGGACGGCACCAGCCTACTTTACAACCCCGGCACCCCCATAAGAGGTGCCCCAGTCAATCCAAGGAGGATGTCGGCCCGAAACAGTGGCCGCCCGACACACTGGCCCACCCAGGACGAGCCAGGCATGCACCAGGATCGAGCCGGGCCTCAACCGGGACCCCCGGCCCCAGGCATCAAGAGCCATCATCGACTAGCGGGCAGGACCATCCATCACCGACGGGGAGTGACGGAGGGGAAGAAGATGCACCAGGCCAGAGGGCAGCCAAACACCCAACCTGACAAGTAGACACAGACAGACAGAGACACTCATATGTACCCTCCCTCTCATGCGCACACATTCGTACATATACAGGACACACGAAAAAAGGACGCTGTACACTCATTCATACACCCCATACATACTCTATACTCCCAGGCCCCGGGACAGACGCCCCGATAGAGCACCCTGCCCCTGCACCCGGGAGACGGACCCCTTGCCCACCAGGACGGGGACAAGCAGACCGCCAAGGCCCCCACCCAGGCAAAAGTAGCCCACTAGCGTAGGTCCCCGACCAGACGACCTGATATCAGGTTCTTTTAACACTCTAGGTGCCGGGGTTTTCTCTATAAAATATTCAATTTTGATGTCACTAGTTCATAATGTTGTGGCTTTAATATGGTTATAGATAAAGGTACACTGTGAATTAGAAAAATTTTCAGTATGATCCAAAGTTTGTGTTACGAGCAAAATCATACATCTAATTTGCATATTATGACGTCATCAGGCATTTGAACTATTGGATTGCATGACTTTTAAAATTTTTTGCTTTTTTACATTGTTTAAAACTTTTTTTTCATCAATAATTGTATTTTTTTATTTAGATTTTTATATATATGTATTTTCTACATCTATATGTTTAATTTTTTTGGCTTTTTTTCAAGAACGGGTGGATATATCTGTATATGTCCTTTCTTATGTGGCTCCGTTACTCTATTCACTATAGATGGCGCCGCGGATGGACGCCTCGGTACTTCGCTCCCTAGTACTTGTTACAATTTTACTTTTTTGCGTAGTTTTCTGCACTCCCTCTGCTATTAAAATGAGCAGAGAAGAAATCCTACAAATAGGGCTATCCAGTGCCGGACTTTTTTCACCGGTTTTTAATCAACCAGACTACTTTATGGAGATTCTGACTGGAGGAGCAGCAGCGCTCTGTGGATTTAGACGGAGACGCCGACGAGGGAAACGAGCTGGTGTGCTCGTTAAATTGCGACAGCGGGGATTACGCACCGCTCTCCCATCCATACACCTGGGGAACGTCCGCTCTCTGCCTAACAAAATGGATGAATTGCTCCTTCTCCTATCCAAGAACTCCGACTTTCGTTGTTCTGCCGCCTTTTGCTTCACTGAAACCTGGTCCAGTGAACACATCCCGGACAGCGCACTACAGCTTCCGCGCTTACAGCTGTTCCGAGCGGACCGCTGCGCGGAACTGTCTGGGAAGTCAAAGGGAGGAGGAACGTGTTTCTACATTAACGAAGGTTGGTGTACAGATGTCACAGTGTTAAAGAAGACATGCAGCCCTCACCTAGAGTCTTTCTTCATAAACTGTAAACCATTTATTCACCGCGGGAGTTCGCCTCGTTTGTGCTGGTCGCTGTATACATTCCACCGCAGGTGTGTGTAACGGAGGCGTTACATCACCTCGCCGACCAGATCACAGACGTGGAGAAAACTCACCCGGACTCTCTGCTAATCATTCTCGGGGATTTTAATAGAGCAAATCTCAAACTTGAACTGCCTAAATATAGACAACACGTGACGTGTCCCACCAGGGACATGAACACTTTAGACCACTGCTACACCACAATAGAGAATGCATATCGCTCTGTCCCCCGTGCTGCTTTGGGACTTTCTGACCACTGCCTGGTCCACCTCATCCCATCTTACAAGCAGAAGCTGAAATCTGCTAAGCCTGTAGTAAGAACTGTGAAGAGATGGACAGATGAGTCAAAGATGCAGTTACAGGCCTGCTTTGTCTGCACTGATTGGAGCGTCTTTGAAGCAGCAGCCTCAGACCTGGACGAACTGACTGACACTGTGACATCTTACATCAGCTTTTGTGAGGACATGTGTGTGCAGACCAAAACCTTCTGCACGTTCAACAACAATAAACCATGGTTCACTGCAGAACTGAGACGGCTACGCCAGGACAAGGAGGAGGCATACAGGAGTGGGGATCGGGACCTGTACAAGCAGGCCAGGAACAAGCTGACAAAGGAGATCAAGGCAGCAAAAAGGAACTACAGTGCAAAACTGAAGGAGCGTTTTTCTGTCAACGACTCTTCTGCAGTTTGGAAGGGCCTGCAGACCATCACCAACTACAGGAGACCATCCCCCCACCCTGTGGGGAGCCCCCGCCTGGCTGAGGACCTCAATGACTTTTTCTCCAGGTTTGAAACAACTTTCACACCTTCCACCTCCCCCACCATCTCCATCACAAAAGGCCTAGCACCACCCCAAACCATCCCCATACCTGACCCCCTGCCTGCGCTGACGATCTGTGAACAGGATGTGCGCCAACTATTTCAGAGACAGAGGATTAAGAAGGCATCAGGTCCTGATGGAGTGTCTCCGTCCTGTCTGAAAGTCTGTGCTGACCAGCAGGCTCCCATCTTCACTCAGATCTTCAATCACTCCCTGGACATGTGTGAGGTCCCCTCCTGCCTCAAACGCTCCACCATCATCCCGATTCCCAAGAAGTCCCCTGTCATAGGATTAAATGACTACAGACCAGTCGCCCTGACATCTGTGGTCATGAAATCCTTTGAGCGACTGGTGCTGTCCCACCAGAAGGAAATCACGGATCCCCTGCTAGACCCCCTGCAGTTCGCCTATAGAGCAAACAGGTCAGTGGATGACGCAGTCAACATGGCTCTCCACTACATCCTGCAACACCTAGACTCTGCAGGTACCTACGCTCGGGTCCTGTTTGTGGACTTCAGCTCTGCATTTAACACCATCGTCCCAGAGCTCCTCCACCAAAAACTGTCCCAGCTCACCGTGCCTCCCTCGACCTGTCAGTGGATTACCAGTTTCCTGACTGACAGGAGGCAGCAGGTGAAACTGGGTAACTTCACATCCAGCACCCGGTCCCTCAGCATCGGCGCCCCCCAGGGATGTGTTCTCTCCCCTCTGCTTTTCTCCCTTTACACCACTGATTGCACGTCAAGAGACCCTTCTGTGAAACTCCTGAAGCTTGCAGATGACACCACCGTCATTGGACTCATCCGTGACGGCGACGAGTCTGCGTACAGAAGGGAGGTGGAACAGCTGGTCCTCTGGTGCAGTCAGAACCACCTGGAGCTAAACCCGCTCAAAACTGTGGAGGTGACAGTGGACTTCAGGAAGAGACCCCCATCAACATCTCCTCTCATAATCACCAACAGGCCAGTCCCCACAGTAGAGTCTTTCAGGTTCCTAGGATCCACCATCACACGGGACCTGAAGTGGACCTCCCACATTGACTCTTTAAGGAAGAAGGCCCAGCAAAGGCTGTACTTTCTGCGTCAGCTCAGAAAGTTCAACCTGCCTCAGGAACTGCTGACCATATTCTACACAGCAATAGTCCAGTCTGTCCTGACCTCATCCATCTCTGTCTGGTTCGGATCCGCCACCAGGCAAGAAAGGGACAGACTGCAGAGAACAGTCAGGTCCTCAGAGAGGATCATATGTACTGATCTTCCCTCCATTGAGGACCTATTCCGGGCCAGGGTCAGGAAGCGGGCCAGAAAAATCACCACTGACCCCTCACACCCTGGCCACAATCTGTTTAGGCTACTCCCCTCAGGCCGGCGTTACAGAGCACTGTACGCCAAAACCACCCGACAAAAGAACAGTTTCTTCCCCCAGGCTGTCACTCTGATGAACTCTGAATAGTCACAGAGTGTGAGTCCACTCACATGAACAATAAACTAAAACTCTGCACTGCTGTATATACTTACTGTACAATAACCCTGGTTTGGTGTATATATTATCCTTTATTTTTTATTTGTATTTATTTTTATTTCCGTTTTTAATTTCACTTATTTAAGTTCTGTACTGGAGAGAAAAGTTGCCAGAGTCAAATTCCTTGTATGTGTCATACTTGGCCATTAAAGCTGATTCTGATTCTGATAAAATCAACAGAAAGAAAATATTGGCCACAGAATTTTACAGATCCATCCCAAAAATAACTAACAGGCTCATCAAATTGTCTGATCCACTGGTGATTCTACTCTTCCTCATCTGTCAAGCAAACCTCGCCAAAATCATCATCATCGTCCTCACTTGAAGCGAGACAGAGAACTTTACTGCTGTTTACTCGCTTATAAGCGGTCTTTTTCTCTTCTTTTTTCGATCGCATCTGCTATTATTTCAACTGATTTTTACATCCCTCCCACCTCGGTCACAATTAGCGTTGTGATGACCACCTTGCTCCCCGAACACATACCTTTCTCTAACCGGGAGAACGTGATGCAGAGCTGGAATGTTGCTGTTTTTGGAGCGTCATGGAGAAACGGGACTGGCTGTTGCTGCGGGACATTTTAGTTTCACTTTCTCCCCAGACAACTGAACAGATCAGAGGTAAATATTTCTCTTCAGAATCTGAATAAGCCAATATTTTCCGGCAGGGAACTCCGACGTCTCGGCCTCATAAGTTTTATCTTTCTAAAAGTCACTTTCTCCATACTGTGACCGCAGCAGCTCCACCACGCGTCCAAAAGTTTCCCAAGGCGGGCCCGTATGTTGGGTATGTTGGGTATGTTACCTTTTTGGGTAACATACCCAAAAAGGTATCCAAGATTAAAGGTACACATGTCCGCCATCTCCTGGTTTAAAGTAGAAATTAAATTAGTGGCCCTATCTCCAGCTGTGGCTCGTTAAAGTCAGCAATGCTGCTTGTCGCAATATTGCGACTTTGGCGCCTAGAGGCCTAAAAATAGCTATGCCATTAATTGTAATTTTAATATTTTTCTGCATTTTTGTTAGTTGTGTTCTCCCATGTATAAAACAAATTATGAATAAGATGATAACTAACATAATGGTACAATACTCTCTTCTTAACCAGAGGCTTGAAAATGAAGACAGAAATGAAGAAGAAGATGTGGTCTAATTAACATGTGGAAAAACCTTTTTATGATTCCATTAATCTAACCTTCTGTTCAGGTAACGACATGGATATGGGCAATTGTACACAAGAACGGAGATTTGAGGTAAGACCTAAAATCATCAAGATAAATAAAAGAGCTGTTGCTGACTAGATAAAGCATAGACTTTTGATCCCCAATGCCTTGAGACTGTCCTCACACATAATGAAGTCTGTAAGTGAAAAGGATTATTTTTTCCCAATATGATATGTATGGTTGGAACAAAATGACTGCTTTGATCCAAAATGCCGGACTTCCTGTAAGTTTTGGAACATAGCTGAGACACTATATAGGTGTATTGAATTTCATAATCCAAGGGTAGTATGACTGGGGGATGGATGTTTTAATGGTCCCAGAGGGCACTGTTGGGGGAATTATTCCATCCCCACAGGCCCAGCATTAGCTAGCGCGGAGTCAATTAGGACAGGACCCCTTAGCCGTCCTCCAACAGCTCCCGTGCAGCCGGGATCTGGGGCGAGCTGGGTGACGGTTCGTAGGAAGCCTAGCGCCAGACCCCAACCTCCAGCCCCTTTCTCTGAACAATAGGTTCGCCCCGCTCAGCGACGCACCCGCCGAGCAGGAGAGGCAGATTCTTGTAATTGGCAGCCCCATAGTTAGGAACGTGGCTCCAGAGACACGAAAGACCACCGTCAAATGCCTTCCAGGAGCCAGATCTGCGGACATTAGGTCCCATCTGAAGCTTTTGGACAAGGACAAACGGCGGTACAGCAGGATCGTTATCCATGCTGGTGGCAATGACACCCGGCGACGGCAATCGGAGGTCACTAAAATTAGCGTAGCTTCGGTGTGTAGGGCTGCCAAAAAGATGTCTGACTCTGTAATTTTTTCTGGTCCCCTGCCTGATCGTACTAGCGATGACATGTACAGCCGTGTGCTGTCGTTTCACCTTTGGTTGTCAAGGTGGTGTCCAGAAAACGACGTGGGCTACATAGATAACTGGGGGGCCTTCTGGGGAAAACCTGGACTGTTACGTAGAGACGGCATCCATCCCACCATGGATGGGGCTTGGCTTCTTTCCAGGAACATTGATAGGTTTATCTGTAGTTCCCCAAAGCCGTGACAACCCAGAGTCCAGCTCAGGGATCAGGGACTGCCACCCACCCACTACCCTATAGAGACAGTTTCCTGTCCACTGCCCAAAACTAATGAATTAAAAGTTAATGCTACTAGAGCAAAGTATAAAAATCTCATAAAGATAATTACAACTCCGACTGAACAGAAAAATAAATCAATTAAATGTGATTTACTAAACATATGATCTCTCCCCTCAAAAACACTCTTAGTAAATGACTTAATTTGTGAAAATAATATTGATTTGTTAACAATAGAAAACAGTGATTTAACTCGTAACCCCTCACAACTTGACGTTCTAGTTCATAGCGTTAATTCCTCCCTGCGTCTGGCAATAGACAAAGTTGCCCCACTGAAAAAGAAGGTGGCCTTAGAAGATTAGCTCCCTGGTTTAATTCAGAGCTACGTACCCTGAAGAAGAACATTAGAAAAATAGAGAGAAAATGAAGAAGAACGTTAGAAAAATAGAGAGAAAATGACGCTCCACGCATTTACAGGATTCCTATTTAGTGTGGAAAAATAGTCTATTGCTATATAAAAAGAGCCTTCAAACAGCTAGAACAGCATATTATTCATCTTTAATCGAGGAGAATAAAAATAATCCTAGGTTTCTTTTTAATACAGTTGCCAAACTCACACAGGATCATAGCTCTATCGAGCCAACCATTCCCCAAGCTCTTAGTAGTGATGACTTCATGCAATTCTTTATAAATAAAATAGACTCTATAAAAAATAAGATAATTGGGAACCTTCCCAATATGCTTGCTTCCTCCCTAGTTAATGAGGCAACATCAAAAATGGTTGAACCTAATATATGCTTAAACTGCTTTAATGCAGCTGAACCTTCTGATGTACTAAAATTATTAGCTTCATCTAAACCTTCAACTTGCGTTTTAGACCCAATCCCAACTAAACTCTTAAAAGAAGTTTTCCCTCTGATCGCTGCTCCAATTTTAGATATAATGAATCTATCCTTAGTCAATGGATATGTACCACAGGAGTTTAAGATAGCTGTAATTAAACCTCTACTTAAGAAACCATCTCTTGATCAAAACGACTTAATTAACTATAGACCGATATCTAATCTTCCCTTCTTATCTAAAATTCTTGAGAAAATAGTTGCACACCAGATATGTGAGCATTTAAACAATAATGAGCTGTTTGAGAAGTTTCAGTCAGGCTTTAGAGCTCATCATAGCACTGAAACAGCTCTGGTGAAGGTTACTAATGATATTCTCATAGCCTCAGACAATGGACTGGTGACCATTCTGGTCCTGTTAGATCTCAGTGCTGCCTTTGACACTGTTGATCACAATATTCTCATAGAAAGGCTTCAAAGTGTCGGTATAATAGGAACAGCACTAGGTTGGTTTAAATCTTATTTGTCTAACAGATTTCAGTTTGTTCAGGTTAATGATAAATCTTCTTCAACCTCAATAGTTACTTGTGGAGTACCACAGGGTTCAGTGCTTGGGCCGATTCTTTTTACTATATATATGCTTCCTATTGGTAAAATAATTAGGCAGCATGGGATAAATTTCCATAGTTACGCAGATGATACACAGCTATATCTATCCATAAATCCTGATGAATCCAATCAGTTAGGTAGACTACAGGCATGTCTGGAAGACATAAAAACTTGGATGACTAAACTTCTTGCTTCTGAATTCTGATAAAACAGAAGTGGTCGTCTTTGGACCAGAAGCTCTGAAAAAGAAACTACTTAGTCAACCCCTTCACCTAGACGGCATTAAATTAGCCTCCAGTAATAAAGCAAAGAACCTCGGTGTTATTTTTTACCTAGATATGTCACTTAGATCTCACATTAAAGAAGTCTCTAGGATTTCCTTTTTTCAGCTTAGGAATATTGCAAAAATTAGAACCATCCTGTCCAGGAATGATGCTGAAAAACTAGTCCATGCCTTTATTACTTCAAGACTGGATTACTGTAACATTTTATTATCAGGTAGTCCACAGAAAACAATTAAAAGTCTTCAGTTAGTCCAAAATGCTGCTGCTAGGATTCTGATGAATATTAAAAGAAGAGATCACATTTCCCCTGTTTTAGCTTCTCTTCACTGGCTCCCAGTAAAATCTAGAATAGAATTCAAGATCCTCCCTGACATATAAAGCTCTTAATAATCTAGCTCCATCATACATAAGAGACCTGATTGTTCCATATGTTCCTAACAGGGCCCTTCGCTCTCAGACTGCAAGTTTACTGGTAGTTCCTATGATTTCTAAAAGTAGAATGGGTGGCAGATCTTTCAGCTATCAGGCTCCCCTCCTATGGAACAGGCTCCCAGGGTTCGTCCTTGAAGCAGACAATTTGTATATCTTTGTATATCGTAAGGCTTAAAATTTTCCTCTTTTACAAAGCTTACAGTTAGAGATATGTTAATAGGTAGTAAGAGACAGGTTAGACAGGTAGCTAGGAAGAGATAGGTTAATGTTAGTAGCCAGGTAGAGTGTCAAAAGCTAGGAAGGGATATGAAGAGGTAGAGTAGCTACGTAGAGATAGATTAATGTAAGCCAAGTAGAGAGTGTTAGTAGCTAGGTCTCCTAGTAGCTAGGAGACAGGTTAATGTTAGTAGTCAGGTAGAGTGTCAAAAGCTAGGAAGAGATAGGAAGAGGTAGAGTAGCTAGGTAGAGATAGGTTAATGTAAGCCAGCTAGAAAGTGTTAGTAGCTAGGTGACAGGTTAATTTTAGTAGCTATGCTGCTCTAGGCTAGGCTGTTGGAGGACATTATTAGGGTCTGTTCCTACTTTCTCTCCTACTTCTCCCCAACTGCATGATGTGCTGTCAGTTCAAGCACTAACCTGCTTTCCTTTAGTCTCTTCTTATAGTAGGTGCTCCTGACCCGCCCTGCTTGACGACCCTGACTAAGATGGCATTGCAGTGACGGAAAGTTCTCCACGTCCTGCAACATACTTCTGCATCAGTTCTGTTGCTCTTTCTGTGTCTCTGTTCTGTGTCTCTGTTCTGTATTCTCCAAACCACAGACGGTCTCGGCAGATGACCGCTTGTGCTGAGCCTGGTTATGCCGGAGGTTTCTTCCTGTTAAAAGGGAGTTTTTCCTTTCCACTGTCACTTCGCGCTTGCTCGGTGTGAGGGATTGCTGAGAATTACACGACGCAATCTTCTTTGGTTCTCTAATTTCTAGATTAAACATTGTATTGTAATAACTCTTCTTGTAAAGTGCAATGAGATGACATCTGTTGTGAAACGGCACTATATAAATCAACTGAATTGAAACTGAATTGAAAATTGAAAATAAAATTTTCATATTACATTGGACTAAAAATCGTCCAATGTAATATGATGCAGATCAAATAACATTTGTTAAAATTTAAGCCAAATGTATGTCCATAGTGTGCCGCCAAGACTTCATTTTAAAGCTTTTAGTGTACCAATTTTCATGCCTCTATTAAACTAAGCTAATGAGGAGGTGGATTTTGAAAGTTGATAGGGAGGCGCTATTGAGCCATTTCTTTTCTGACTTTTGTTAAAACTTTAAAACATGTAATTTTCATACAAAAAAAAAAAATAATCTAGTCTACATCTACTTAAGTAGTTAATCTGTCTAGTATGGATACAATGGGGACTGCAAAGATAAATATTTTTGGAACCACAAAAATAAAAAATTCAAGGTTAATGTTAAAGATGGAAACTGCTGCTTCAAGAATATTAAACATGACTAGCACAGTTGTAAATAGTTAGGGTGTTGGGTCACATAGGGGGGGTGGGTGGGGGGGGGGGGGGGGTGGGGCGTGGAAGTCTATAAAAACAGCCCGCTCCCACCCACTCATTGTTCTGCGTTCTGCCGGACGGGCAGCATCAGAATATCATCTCCAACCATCTTCCTTTGCTGGCGGAGGGAAGCCCGAGTTTCTGGTTGAAACTTGGTCCAAAGGAACCCAAAGACCACTCCAGGTGAATCTTGAACATTGATAAACAAAGACGTTGTTCATCCCCAGAGCCGACGAAACCCCTCTGAGTTTCAGGCTACCAACTGCTGAGTAACGGAAGCTGTGTGTCGAGAGCCGACGCAACCAGAATTCGCATTTAGCTGCCGCCACCGAGCCGATAAGAGGTGAATCCCGAACTGGAGAGCTCAAAAAAGGTACTGTTAAAAGGTGGATGCTGGTCGCCACGCAGCTAGCCAGGAGAAGCCGGAGCCAGGACCTTCCCATCGCTGCTAGCCAGATTAGCGATCCTTTGTTAGCCTGCTGTTTAACACTACCTGGAGGTCCCCTTTTCCTGATCGACGTGTAGCAACTCGGAGAACTTTAAACGTTCTAAAGGTCTGTTTGGGCAGAGGCAAATTAGTTTGGATAAATAATTTTAAAGGTGTTTTCTTTTTTTATTGTTAACTTTTAAGTTTCATCGGCTATCTTTGGGTAAACCAGGCCTTAGTGTGAAGTTTTAATCAGTGTTTTCAAAAGACTTTTCCCGAATAAGAGTCGTTTGAATCCTGTAATTTGAGCCACTTGATCAGACAGGAACAGGTTTGTCCCTGTTTTGTCTAATGTTTCATAAATGTATTTGAGCCACTCTGAACGCCCCACGTGCATCGCAGACAGCTAAAGCTAACCCGGCCCACGTGTTGTTTTTTTTTATAAACGAAGATCGCTATTAACGGTTCAAACAGAACTCTGTTTAAAAATAGATTGTTAAGAACAGAAATTAGTCTCATTAGCCATGTTTGAACTCTCCTTATTTGATAAAATTTAGGGAATTAGATCGTTTTACTGTCATGATCAAGCCATAAATAATGTAATTCTCCAAAGGTTAATTACTCTTATCCAGGTAATTTAAAACATAATTATTATTATAATGTTATATTATTTTTAAAAATCTTAATCCAAAGAATTTTTTTTTGTTTTCTTACATTTCTTATTGGGTTAGAGGTAAACTATTGGTGATAAATTAGTTAAATTCCAGTTTTATTCCAGTTTTATTCCAGCAGCTGCAGATCAAGCCTCAGTTCTTAAAAGGACCCAGATTCCTCCAGAATCATATCAGAATGAATGGTTTCTCATCTAATTACATTAATTAAAATGTTTATCTTATTTTTCTTGTTCTAAATAAATCTTGTATTTTTGGAAAGTAACTATTGATTGATTGATTCAGCACACACATATGGCAAGGTTTATGGTCAATAGACAGTAAATAATTATTTCTTTCAGATTATGAGACTGATATAGACCTATTTGGCTATTAAAATAGTTCCTAATAAAGGTGGTGCCCCTAATAATAATAATTTCCCATAAATTAGTAATCTTATTGACTGTCATAAGCAGTCCCTTTACTATTAATAGCGTGATAGCTACATTTTTGGTAATATCCCCAATAAGGGAGAGATTTGTATGTGCAAACCTAAAGGGACGATGTTTTTTTTTCAACCTTGACCCTATTTATAGAATCCATTACATGAATTTACTTACCCAGACAAATTTGGTGCCACTTGAAGTCATTCAGGAGATGTTTAGATCCATTCACAAACAGCATATAATACATATATTGGGGTTTTGCAAAGTGCAACCTCTAAATAAGTAATTATCAATCAAAAAATCCTTCACTTCATCAATGGTTTTTTTAATGAATTGCTATTATGTTTGGAGTGCCTTGGAGAAGTGCTTTTTTGTTGTCATTCCAGATTTTCTACGTGTTTTTATTCCAACTTCTGCTCTATGACAGTACTTGGTTAAACAGAACTGGCTAGTGAAAACATGAACATGGTTTGTGTTTGCATGTTTCTAAATTGCACAAACAAAATGACCAAATGAACTAAGTTCAATCAAATCAGGCTAAAAAGGCTTTTGTTTAAATTTGTGTGTTTGTGTAATGTGTGAAAGAGTGAACAACCCCAAAAACAACTATTTTTGCTTATAAACTGTATAGATGTGTCTTTACCAATGCAATCTTTCAGTTCCTGAGCAGTTTTTGACATTTTCATGTAAACTTGTTAAATTCTACACTTTTTGGTCTAAAAACGTCTTAGTGTTGCCCTCTTAGGGTTGAAGTGTGGCTACTGAATTTTAAATTTTTAGGTATAAAACCATCTCTCAGACACAGTTGCCCCATGTCGAGTTTGGAGTCGGAATTCCGAGTTGTTTCTCATGGCTACCAGCACACCGAAGCAATGCTAAAACAAACAGAGAAAGCAGAAATCACGACACAGCTGTCTGCTGCCCTTTGTGAGAAGCAAAGATCATGTGTCTTATACATTTTTATTCACTAAATTAACCTATTCACTTGAATATCACCTTTATAATGACTGTGCTTTTTTGTTATGTAAATCTATTGTGATGCTAATCTTTTTTCATATGCATGTTCCACTTAATTTTTTTACTGTACTGTAAGGCATATTCTTAATTCAGTTTATTATATTTTTCTAGTGTGAATCTATTGCTTCTTTATCTCCAATTGTTGTCATTTTGCTGCTGTTATAACTGGATTTCCCTTCTGTTCTTAAAATGTTTTTAAACTGGACATTTCTTAACCACTTTCATATGTCCTCTCTGTTTTGGCGGGGGGAAGAGGTTCTTTGCACATTATAAATGATTTTGTGCAAACATCAAAATCGAGAGGAGAAAGGAATCCCCGGTAAAGTCCATCCTCTGGAAATTCCTCCCTTAACTGAGTGATGATCATATGACCACATGGATATGTTGGCCAAGGTGCCCCCAGCACCACCTAACAACATTGCTGTATGCAAGATGTGTGTTGTTTACTACAGTGTATCATACACATTTAATTAATAGTAATTGTAATTGACTCCTTAACATTTTCTCCTGCATCTCTTCAAAAAGCTGCAAGTACTGTATGTGCCATTCATTACCTGCAGCACATATGGACTTCTGGTCTTTACAACTTCCAGAAATAGCCAAAATAGCCCCCTGGGTTCTGTGATGCATCTGAACAACTTTGGATATGGTCGCCTAACTATGTACAATTCACTTCAGAGCTGTAGAAGCCTTTGTGTGATATCCAAAACATATCTAAACAGCATGAAAAGGGGTCATGTGTACTCTGTAGCATATCACTCTCCTAGCTCTCCTAGCAGGAGACATCCAGCGTAACCCAGGCCCGAACAATAACAAAAAGAAAAGAATAACAATCAGTAGGGATTCTTTTCTACCTTTTACATGGTAAATATGTTGTGTTTTTGTAAACAATAGATAAGATGATCAGTAACATAGTACATATATTTAACTTTGTTTTACAGTTGTACGTGCTTAGATAGTGGTATGGATAGCTAAATTCTAATTAAGTCTTCTCTTTGGTCTTGTTTAGTTCCAATTTAGTCATGGTTTACACGATTTAGTTCTGTGTAATAAAACCCATTTAGACCAGTTAGACCTTTTATCTAGTTTGGCTTAGTCCTAGTATATGATGTAGATACCATTTGGTCATGGGAATCCTAAATATTTTCTGACGTGGTATCTTGTGAAATGATTCAACAATTACAGTCGTCTTTCACTCGTTCCCTCTCGGACTGGGAACAAGGTAGAGACTTTTGCTTTGGCACGAACGAAGAAAAATGATACATCTCGCTCACACTTCAAGAATTTTTCCGATACCTTGTACGGTTTTCGAATGGGAACGATTTGTTCGGCGCACTTTTTAATGAAAAAGTCTAAATCTAAGCTCTTAATCATCTTAAGTGTTTGCACCTGCTGCAATTTTCACTCACACTTGTTGCTGGGGAAACGGAGCACCTTTGATCAGAGTTCACTAAAGTTCATTCCACAGTATATACACATTGAAGGCCTATTAAACCCCACTTAAACACAGGTTATGCTATGCAGTACTATAGAGAGAAGTACTACAAACAAGTCCATGTGTCAGTCCATCTGTCTTTGTCTTTCTGACCATGTCTCTGTCTTTCTCAGTCCCCCTGTCTGCCTGTACCATTTCATCTGTGAATAAGATAGAGAGTTGTGCTTTGAAATAATTGAACACAAAGGATAAATATCGCTAACACTCCAATAATTTTCCTGATAGCTGCTATAGGTTTCGAATGGGAAAGGTTCGTTCGCAGCTGTTTAACACTCTGAACATGGAGAGGAGACAACAGATCATATGGCCTAAAACTCAATGTTATATGTATGTCTGTGATGGCGTAGTGGTTAAGGAAGAGGGTTTGCATCCCAGAGGTACTGGGTTCAAATCCAGGAGCGAGCAGCAAATAATTTTTCTTTGCTGAATTGGGAGACGAGACAACAGATCATATGGCCTAAAACTCAATGCTGTATAACTGATGTTGTAGTGTAACTGTTAAGGAACAGAAATACAATGCAAGAGGTAGTGGGTTCAAATCTCGGGGGCAGCAAAAATTTTTTTTTTCTTGTTTGAAAGCTGGAACCAAAATCTCTATGTTATACACAGTACTACATTGCACTTCTATGCATTTTAGTTGATTTCAGCTTTTCCAGTATATTTTCATACTAATCCTACTAATACTAATGACAACATGTTAGCTAGCATTAGCATGCTAGTTAGCATTATCATGCTAGCTGTTGTTAGCATTTTAGCTAATTTTAGCTTTTTGACTATATTTTTGTACTGAATGGGATTATAGTAATGCCAACATGTTAGCTAGCATTAGCATGATAGTTAGCATTAGCATGCTAGCTGTTGTTAGCATTTTAGCTAATTTTAGCTTTTTGACTATATTTTTTTACTGAATGGGTTTATAGTATTGCCAACATGTTAGCTAGCATTAGCATGCTAGTTAGCATTAGCATGCTAGCTGTTGTTAGCATTTTAGCTAATTTTAGCTTTTTGACTATATTTTTGTACTGAATGGGATTATAGTAATGCCAACATGTTAGCTAGCATTAGCATGCTAGTTAGCATTAGCATGCTAGCTGTTGTTAGCATTTTAGCTAATTTTAGCTTTTTGACTATATTTTGGTACTGAATGGGTTTATAGTAATGCCAACATGTTAGCTAACATTAGCATTAGCATGCTAGTTAGCATTAGCATGCACACCGTGGCCGTCCCTTCTCTAAATTTCCTGAAATTTTCTAGTTTATTATTATTCTTCCGCCACCGTTAATGCGGGTCGTACCGTAGCGTGCACCCCCACAATATATACATCAAAACGACCGGCTCGATCGCGTGATGTTAGCTATTACTTTTATAAGCGATTGGAGTTACCATGGCGACGTAATAAGCGAAAAACCACGCCAAAAAATGCCCAAAATCCCCATAGGAAATGAATGGAAAAACGGCCAAAAATCATGAAAATCCACTATTTTTGAAGATTTACTGTGTCACCATACAATAACTTAGCAACACCATTCAAAATCCAGATTGTAGCCACGTCCGTGCTGTGTTCAGCATTGAAGACCGCATGTCGATAGCTGTTACGGTTTTGTCACAATTTGACTTTGTTCGACCCAAAGTTTGCCCCAAATCAACATTTTTAGAGTGGAGCAGCTCGTTAAGCAGAGTGTGGAGTGATGTACTTTTGGAAGGTCCTCATAAAAATTTAACTCGACGTCACGGCCACATATTTCGCACTAGTGACATGATTTTCGGTCATGAAATAGAGCCGCCCTTTGTGATTCTCAGGATCATTTCAAAATTTCCCTATGTCGCACGGTTTTCTCTCAGCGAGCTCTAGATCGCTCAAAGTGGAACCCAGTTTGAGGACTTTGCTCCTATACGTTATCATTGTGACTCCTCATGAGTTTCTCCAACAGACAGATGATCTTAGTCGTCTTTCACTCGTTCCCTCTCGGACTGGGAACAAGGTAGAGACTTTTGCTTTGGCACGAACGAAGAAAAATGATAAATCTCGCTCACACTTCAAGAATTTTTCCGATACCTTGTACGGTTATCGAATGGGAACGATTTGTTCGGAGCACTTTTTGAGAAAAAAGTTGAAATCTAAGCTGTTAATCATCGAAACTGTTTGCACCTGCTGTAGTTTTCACTCACACTTGTTGCTGGGGAAACGGAGCACCTTTGATCAGAGGTCACTAAAGTTCATCCCAAAGTCTATACACATTGAAGGCCTATTAAGGCCCACTTACACACGTAATGCTATGTAGTTCCATAGAGAGAGGTACTACAAACAAGTCCATGTGTCAGTCCATCTGTCTTTGTCTTTCTGACCATGTCTGTCTGTCTTTCTCAGTCTGTCTCAGTCCCCCTGTCTGTCCCTACCCTTTCATCTGCATTCCTTTCTTTGCATCTCTCTCTGTCTGTCTGTCTATGAATCAGCATGTGTGGCATACAGAACAACTCCATATCCCATAATGCTTCAGAACCCACATTCATTTCTATGTATGTTCCTGCCAGGCATATTTAAACTGACCATTAGATCAGACTAATCTCTGTGTCTGTCTATGAATCAGCATGTGTGGCACCTGTGATAAGAGGTCACCAAAGGTCAACCCTCTTTATATACTTTGAAGGCCTATTAAATGTGTCATGTCCATCTGTCTTTGTCTCTCTGACAGTGTCTCTGTCTTTGTCCTTGTCTGTCTTTCTTTTTCAGTCTGTCTCAGTCCCCCTGTCTGTCTCTACCCTTTCATCTGCATTCCTTTCTTTGCATCTTTCTCTGTGTGTCTGTCTATGATTCAGCATGTGTGGCTTCCAGAACAACTCCATATCCCATAATGCTTCAGAACCCACATTCATTTCTATGTATGTTCCTGCCAGGCATATTGAAACTGACCATTAGATCAGACTAATCTCTGTGTCTGTCTATGAATCAGCATGTGTGGCACCTGTGATAAGAGGTCACCAAAGGTCAACCCTCAGTATATACATTGAAGGCCTATTAAAGCCCACTCACACAGTTAATGCTGTGTAGTTCTATAGAGAGAGATACTACAAAAGGGTCCATGTGTCAGTCCATCTGTCTTTGTCTTTCTGACCATGTCTGTCTGTCTTACTCAGTCTGTCTCAGTCCTCCTGTCTGTCTCTACCCTTTCATCTGCATTCCTTTCTTTGCATCTCTCTCTGTGTGTCTGTCTATGAATCAGCATGTGTGGCTTCCAGAACAACTCCATATCCCATAATGCTTCAGAACCCACATTCATTTCTATGTATGTTCCTGCCAGGCATATTGAAACTGACCATTAGATCAGACTAATCTCTGTGTCTGTGTCTGTCTAACTGATTATGTGCACCTGTGATAAGAGGTCACCAAAGGTCAACCCTCTTTATATACTTTGAAGGCCTATTAAATGTGTCATGTCCATCTGTCTTTGTCTCTCTGACAGTGTCTCTGTCTTTGTCCTTGTCTGTCTTTCTTTTTCAGTCTGTCTCAGTCCCCCTGTCTGTCTCTACCCTTTCATCTGCATTCCTTTCTTTGCATCTTTCTCTGTGTGTCTGTCTATGATTCAGCATGTGTGGCTTCCAGAACAACTCCATATCCCATAATGCTTCAGAACCCACATTCATTTCTATGTATGTTCCTGCCAGGCATATTGAAACTGACCATTAGATCAGACTAATCTCTGTGTCTGTCTATGAATCAGCATGTGTGGCACCTGTGATAAGAGGTCACCAAAGGTCAACCCTCAGTATATACATTGAAGGCCTGTTAAAGCCCACTCACACACAGTTAATGCTGTGTAGTTCTATAGAGAGAGATACTACAAAAGGGTCCATGTGTCAGTCCATCTGTCTTTGTCTTTCTGACCATGTCTGTCTGTCTTACTCAGTCTGTCTCAGTCCTCCTGTCTGTCTCTACCCTTTCATCTGCATTCCTTTCTTTGCATCTCTCTCTGTGTGTCTGTCTATGAATCAGCATGTGTGGCTTCCAGAACAACTAACTCCATATCCCATAATGCTTCAGAACCCACATTCATTTCTATGTATGTTCCTGCCAGGCATATTGAAACTGACCATTAGATCAGACTAATCTCTGTGTCTGTCTATGATTCAGCATGTGTGGCACCTGTGATAAGAGGTCACCAAAGGTCAACCCTCTTTATATACTTTGAAGGCCTATTAAATGTGTCATGTCCATCTGTCTTTGTCTCTCTGACAGTGTCTCTGTCTTTGTCCTTGTCTGTCTTTCTTTTTCAGTCTGTCTCAGTCCCCCTGTCTGTCTCTACCCTTTCATCTGCATTCCTTTCTTTGCATCTCTCTCTGTGTGTCTGTCTATGAATCAGCATGTGTGGCTTCCAGAACAACTCCATATCCCATAATGCTTCAGAACCCACATTCATTTCTATGTATGTTCCTGTCAGGCATTTTGAAACTGACCATTATATCAGCCTAAGGAAAGTCTTCACACCCTTTACATAATATACAGGTACTAAGGAGCAGCATGCCAGGCCTTGTATGTATTTTAGTTGATTTCAGCTTTTTCAGTATATTTTCATACTAATCCTATTAATAGTAATGCCAACAGGTTAGCTAGCATTAGCATGCTAGTTAGCATTAGCATGCTAGCTGTTGTTAGCATTTTAGCTAATTTTAGCGTTTCAACTATATTTTGGTACTGAATGGGTTTATAGTAATGCCAACATGTTAGCTAGCATTAGCATGCTAGCTGTTGTTAGCATTTTAGCTAATTTTAGCTTTTTGACTATATTTTTGTACTGAATGGGATTTTAGTAATGCCAACATGTTAGCTAGCATTAGCATGCTAGTTAGCATTAGCATGCTAGCTGTTGTTAGCATTTTAGCTAATTTTAGCTTTTTGACTATATTTTTTTACTGAATGGGTTTATAGTATTGCCAACATGTTAGCTAGCATTAGCATGCTAGTTAGCATTAGCATGCTAGCTGTTGTTAGCATTTTAGCTAATTTTAGCTTTTTGACTATATTTTGGTACTGAATGGGTTTATAGTAATGCCAACATGTTAGCTAACATTAGCATTAGCATGCTAGCTGTTGTTTAGCATGCACACCGTGGCCGTCCCTTCTCTAAATTTCCTGAAATTTTCTAGTTTCTCATTACTACTCTTGGACTTTAAGATCCCCAGTGGAATTACACAAACAAACATTTACACAAAAGCCTTTTTATGAGCAGCAATAGTGTGAAATCCAGTTCTTTTCCATGTTTCATTGATGTTAAATACATGTAGAACTTCTTGCAAACAGGATTAGGCTGAGTTTTTAACTGCAAAATCAAGCCAATACTGATAATGGCTTCAGTGTGAGTGGTGAAGAAGCTGTTATTTAAAGGAACCGTTAACGTTAATCCGTATTAATCACATTTAGTTTTGGGGTAGTTGCATTGACTAACTAGCAGCTGATGTTACAAGAAGCAGTTTCTTCTAGATCATGGTGTAGAACTGAAACGAAAACATAACTTGGATAAACAATACTTTATCATCATTATCATCCTCATCAACTATTTGTAAAGCACATTTAAAAACGGCGATAATGCCAACCAAAGTGCTGTACATAAACAAGAAACCACGTATACAGAGATAAAACTATATAAATATAAACATATTGTAAATGGACGAAACCTATATAGCGCTTTTCTAGTCATACTGACCACTCAAAGCGCTTTACATTGAAGCCACATTCACCCATTCACACTCACGTTCATACATATATAGCCAACACGGCTCAGTAGAACGATGAAGAAATATTTTGGGGTTAAGTGCCTTGCCCAGGGACACATCGACATGTGACTGGATGAAGCTGGAGTCGAACCTTACCCATTGCAAGCGAACTACTTTACCTCTGAGCCACAGTCACCTAACAAAACAGAACAAAATAAAAGCCTACTGGGGTTAAACTGCTGCAGCTGAACTAAAAGACTGGGAATTAAAATATGTTTTTAAATGGATTTTAAAAATACAGAGAGATGGGTAGAGTCTTAAGCTTGGTTTATGCGGAAACAAGATGTGCGAAAACGGCCGAGACGCCTTTGAGCAGCGTTTATACTTTCTGCAGCTTGTCCCTGCTGAGAGCCAATATTCTTGACGACTGTAGGGGGCGGCGTAGGGTTCTACGGCATGCATATAACACTACACCATAGTAGAAGTAGTAATCACTGTTGTTTACAAGATGGTGACACCCGTGAGCTTAAACAAAGCTGTACTTTTATGCTGTTTACTTAGGAAAAATGACAAAAAAGGAGACTGTCCACTCGTCCATTAAAACACAGTTGATCACAGTGATCTCCACCGGGCGAATCATAAAGATGTTTATTTATGAACCTCCGGCAATATGAGCTCTTGCCAGTCCCCCATGTTTTTCCGTGCGGGACCGCGTAGTTACAAATTTCCTTAGGTGCGCGGTGCGGAAATTTGGGGCCGGGAGGAGGCCGCGCAGAGAGGCGTGGTTGCTAAAATTACGTAATTTGGCCGTGTGGAGCCGTGCGGACCTAGCGGACGCGGCAAGCATAAACCAAGCTTAACTGTCAGGGGGCCCAAACTGAGAACGCCCACTCACCACGAACCTGCAGAAGCTACTGCTCAGAAGACCTCAGGGTACGCGCTGGAACGTAAGGACAAAGTAGCTGCGCCAACTAGGCTGGCTCAAACTCGTGCAATAATTCAAAAACAAGTAACAGTATCTTAAATTTAATCCGATATCGGATTGAGAGCCAGTGAGAGTTGGCCAGTACAGGGTTGATATGTTGCTTAAAGCAGACCTAGTTAGAAACCGTGCAGCAGCATTTTGTACTAACTGAAGACGGACTATTGTAAATGAAGGAACACCATATAATAGCAAGTTTGTGTCATCGAGGCGTGACGATGAGTTTCTCTTCATCCATGTTGTAAGGTTTCTCCCGTATCTGAAGATGTATTTGTTGACCGACGCACCTACTATGATGTGCGACAGGTATTGACATTTCAGAATTAAACAGCTGAAAAGCGAATTGGCGAGGGAAACTTGTAGCGCAACCTGCCACATGGGGAGTAAATGTTTGCAGAAGGTCAAGAAGTTATGTTTTAAGTCTTTTGGAAGCATCTCTGTGATGCTCCTCTGCCGTCTGCAGGCGACGTACATAAGCGTACATTAAACGTGACGACGCACCTTTCGTCATTTCCTTTTATCCATGTAGAGGTTAGCTTGGGGTTAAACCTAGCAGCAAAATGTGGTGCTTTTTACCTGGAAACAGCCAGCCTTCTAAAATAAAACACAGAGAACTGGAAGAAAAACCAGCAGGACCAGTGGAAGCCAGAAGATTCAATGAAAAGTGACAAACTGGAGACTGAGGCTCATTTGTCATCGGAAATAAATCTAGGAAGCTTGAGACTATTCGAGTACATAAAAACAGCAGATGCCATATTACCTGCACAACCATGTCCCGGGCTCAATCAGAGTCTCCACTCATGACACCCACAGTGTCTGCGCTAATGACCATGTCAGAGCAAACAAGCTCAAAAATGAAGACTATTTTGCACAGTACATGCATTTAGGAAGAACGCGAGGCCATTTTCCAATTTTGAGTGGATGTGCGAGTGAGTAAAACTTTAATTCTATGAAATATTCTATTACATTTCGAGGTTTAATAGTGATAATTAACTATAATAATACAAAATAATATTAGAAAAAAAGGTAAATTACACAGAATATAATTATTGTACATTTACAATATGCAAATGTACAAATATAGGTATATTTAAAATTCATTGTATTTTTGTTTTTTGCAGTATGGATGAAGGCCAAAGTGTTTATGCACTATATAGCAGAGGTGGAAAGAAACAACATCAGAGTGAGATAATCTAAAAAACACAAATTTTCTCTCTGTAAGCACTGATGGGTCCACAGAAAGTTCTGTGAAAGTGGAGTAGCTAGTGTATGTTAGATTTAGTCACAAGGGCAAAACTGAGTCAACGTTTGTTGGTATGTCAAGTCAGTGGAGAAGGCAGACACATCACACATAAGCCAAGGCATTAGTGCCATCATGGATGAAGTGATTGATGACTGGGGAAGCAAACTGGTCGCGTTGGGGACAGATGGAGCTTCAGTAATGACTGGAGTCAAAAAATTTGTTGTCAGCAAGTTGAAGGGTGACAGGGCCTACATCATTGGCATCCACAGCATGGCACACTGCCTTGAACTGAGTTTTTCTGATGCCATGCACTCAAATGTGATGTTTCAGAAAGTTGAAGACTTGTTTTGTGGGCTATACACCTTCTATCACACCAGTCCACTCAACAGGGCTAACCTAATTAACAGCTTTCAGGCTCTTGGCCAGAATCCATTGGTAGGACACCTGTTGTGTGCCCTGGACCACTACCTGCGAGGATACCGGGGCCTTGTCCAGCACATTGAGCAGGTATTGGATCTAGATTGTGATCTAAGTAATAATAATTTGTAATGTATTATTAGTAATATTAGTTAGAATTTTATTGACATATACCATACACAAAAAAAAAACTTGCTGAGTGAACATGATAAAATCATGTAAATCATTTCCACCCAACTGATTTGGGTCGTTTTAGCAATAATGCATTTTATTGAGTGAACTAAATGTAAACATGTTGGGTCAAATTAATACATTTCAAATCAAATCAAACTTTATTTATAAAGCGCTTTTCAAAAACAGTTTCTCAAAGTGCTTTACAGATTTAAAAAAAACAACAACCCCCCCTTCAAAAATGAAATAATCAACGCAACTACACCCCCCTCCCAACCCATCAGCCATATACACACACACATACACGCATACACACTTAAAAGCTACCAAAACAGTGGGCTGAGCACAGATGAGCCAGGAAACGCTATCATGGGAGCCATCTGCATCGGCGGCAGTAGATCGGCAACAGCAGCCAAGACACCGACCCAGGGCGCCAAGAGGAGGGAGGGATGGTACCCCCACCTCCACCCAAACACTACCTGGGGGGTACGCAGGGAGCCACAGCCGACCACCGCCCCCGATGCAGGGGCCCCCCAAAGAGGAAACACTGGCAAGAAAGATTAAAATAAGTTAAAATATAAAGTTAATAAAATATAAAGTGAATAAAGTATAAAACAATAAGTGCAAAACAACGATAAGATAGATCAAGATAAAAATGCAAAGCAGATTAATAAATAAACAGCTAAAAGGAAAACTAAAAAATTAAATCAGGTAAAACATGCTGAGCAGTTAAACATACATTAATAAATAATAATTAGTTAAAAGCTCGGTTAAAAAGGTAAGTCTTGAGCCTGCTCTTGAAAACATGAACATTCTCTGAGGCCCTGAGGTTCTCTGGCAGCCTGTTCCAGAGGTTAGGGCCATAATAATGAAAAGACGCCTCACCATGAGTTTGTGTCCTGACTTTGGGAATGATAAGGAGACGGCTGCCAGAGGAGCGCAGAGACCGCAAGGGTTCATATGGTAAAAGCTGTTCAGAAAGATAAGAAGGCCTAAGACCATTAAGACACTTAAAATCCATTAAAAGAACCTTAAATTGATCTTACAACATACGGGGAGCCAATGCAGTGATTCTAAGACCGGTGTAATGTGCTCCTGCCTCCCGGTCTTCATCAGGACACGAGCTGCTGAATTAGAAAATAGTATTTTTGGGAAGACCAGCAAGCAGGGCATTACAATAATCAATTCTACTGGTGATAAAAGCATGCATTAGCGTCTCCGTATTGGCCCGAGAGAGAATGGGGCGGACTCTGGCTATGTTCTTTAGGTGATAAAAACCTATTTTAGTGATATTTTTAATGTGGGGGATAAAATTCAGCTCCGAGTCAAAAATCAAGCCCAGGTTCTTCACTTGTAAGGATGGATTAAAAGACAGTGATTGTAGTTTTGGTAAAACTTTCTCTCTCTGAGCCTCAGGACCGATAAGTAAAACCTCTGTTTTGTCCTGGTTGAGCTGGAGAAATTTTTCTGCCATCCAGGATGTGATGTCTAAAATGCAGTTAAAAAGTGCATCCACTGGCCGTGTGTCATCAGGAGACATGGAGATGTACAACTGTGTATCATCAGCATAACTGTGAAAGTTAACTCCATGTCTTCTGATGACACTGCCAAGAGGGAGCATATACAGGTTAAAAAGCACTGGGCCTAAAACTGAACCCTGGGGCACACCACATGCAATCTTATGGACCTTAGAGGAACAGGTATCTAAACTTACCATAAAAGTCCTATCTGTGAGGTAGGAAGTGAACCATCTATGAACAGTACAGGGTGACACGGGAATCAATTGTCGCTCCCGTCCCGATCCCAAAAAAATACTCCCGTCACGTGACAGCCCCCCAAAAAAAATCTTGTCCTGAAAAAATCCCGAGAGAAAGATTCCCGACCCGAATCCTGTAGATTAGTCATTTACCTCCTATGGCGCTCATCCCCCCGCCCCCCTTTAAACCATACCGTAGCACAGTATCAAAGATCATCTATTTAGCTTTATCTGCCATCTTTAACCATATCCTGCATTCTCGTTGTTTGGCCACCTTACCACGTCATGAATGGACTCGATTCGTCTGACTACCAAACTATTAAAGCATTTTCAGTCGGATATCATATATATCATATATATCATTACCAGTTTATCCAGGTGGTGTGGCAACAATGTAGCAGTGTCAGTTTTGGTGCGTGCAGTGTAGTAGACCCGATGGAATTGCGTTTTGCAGCGGAGTTAAAAACCACACACATTGGCACTGCATCGCAGCATAATTTTTTAAAGCTAATTCCCTGATATCTGACAAGATAAATGTAAATAAATGTTTTTTTTAAATTCTAATTTCCTTTTCCCGTCCGATCCCGTGGATTATTTCCTGTCCTGTCCCGATCACGTTGCCAACAATGAAATTGACTCCCGTCCCGCGGGAATCCTGAAGGAATCTCGTGACCCGTGGGAAACCAGAAAAATTGTCACCCTCTAATGAACAGTACCAGAGAGGCCAATCTGTTTTAAACTAGTTAAAAGAATAGTGTGGTCTACTGTATCAAAGGCAGCGCTTAGATCCAGTAGAACCAACACTGTCACCTTTTTAGCATCATAGCTTAATCTAAAATCATTTAAAATCTTTAAAAGCGCGGTCTCTGTGCTGTGGTTCATCCTAAAACCAGACTGAAATTTATCTAGGACATTATGAGCGTTAATAAAATCATTAAGTTGAATTAAAACAAGTTTTTCTAAGACGTTGCTTAAAAATGGTAAGTTAGATACTGGTCGGTAGTTGTTTAAATCGTTAAAATCTAAATTGCTCTTCTTCAGCAGGGGCCTCACTACCGCTGCTTTAAAGGCAGTAGGAAAAACCCCCATCTGAAGGGAGCAATTCATAAAGTTTAAAATCTCGTCTTTAAAAGAACCATAAAATTGCTTAAAAAAACGTGTGGGAATTGGGTCCAAAGCGCTTGTAGTGGGCCTCACTGAGAAGAAAACTTTATCAAGGGTCCCAGCATCTACCAGGACAAAACTGTCCAGTGTTTCTTCTGGTGAAGACAGACACTCAGATTTGTCTAAAACCATGTTTGTTTGAGAGCATAAGATATTACATCTGAAGGTCTCTACCTTCCCTCTCAAGTTGTCTGCAAACTCCTCACAGAGAGTGTTTGAGGGGTTTTTATGAAAAGTATTAGAGGTATGATTAAGAATGTTGTCAATGGTCGAAAAAAGAATTTTGGCGTTATTTTTATGTTCTGAGATGATTCTGGAAAAGTATGCATTTCTGGAATTTCTTAAAGCGTTATTGTATGATTTTAGATGTTCTATGTATATCTGATGATTTATTGTAATTTTATTTTTCCTCCATTTCCAGGTACAGGAGGAAACTTTTTAAAAACTTCAAGAAAACCTGCAGCCACTTCAGGGGTTAGATGACGCTTCCTGACAGTTCTCACAGAGGTCTCTAGTTTGATAAAACTGGTGATTTTGAAAAACACAGTAGTGGTCAGAGACAGCCAAATCAACAACAGAGGACACACTGGTGGACAGGCCATACGTGATGACCAAGTCCAGAGTGTATCCTATGTTGTGAGTAGGCTGCATGACATGCTGGCTAAAATCCAAATAATTCAAAATATTTAAGAAATCTGTTGATAAATTATCTAAAAGGTTATCTATATGTAGATTAAAATCACCAGCTAAAATTATCCTTTCATAAGAGCTGTGTAAAATTGATAAAAACTCTGAAAATTCTGGAATAAAAAGTGCATTCCTTTTCGGAGGCCTAAAAATGGTGACACATAAAATCTGAGGAGTGCTAAAAACAGAGGCAGTGGGCCTCCTTTATCAAACTTGAGCAGAAAACGGTGTATATTTTGGGTGTATATTCCAAATACGCAAGACCCAATGTGGGATTTATGAACGTGTCGGATCCGCATTTTGTGCACAACCCACATCTTATAAAAACATCTAAACTGTAACCATACATTGCACATCACGTTGTACATAGAACATTTCTAGTTACTTTTTATTCATTTATATTAATATCTGTTACAGAATGTTTACATAGTAACTGTTTCACTGCCACTTTAGGTCTGTTTAGGTTTTGATTTTGATCTAATCCACATTACAGGAGAGATAAATGTTTTTTTTTCATTCAATTTTTCTGTATGCTACTGCTATTGAGAAATCAATAATTTGTGGAAGACTGAGTTTGACTTTTTGCACCTTTTTTAATGACAGACTATCATAAAAAAGGGGATCAGCACGCACATCCTTTCCAAAAATATTGGGCAGCCGAAAACATGGGTAATATTGTAAGGAAGAAAAAAGACGACTCGCACACTAACTGCAGCAATTAAGGCACTAACTTTTTAAATCGACAACAATTTGGAGCCCTGTGGTGTGCGAGGCGCCCCTTGTTTATTTAATATGAAAGACGATCATGACATAACCCAAAATAACTTCATGAAATTGCATATTTGTAATGTGAGAGGTGTATGCATATTTTTTCCAGCACAGGAAAGTTTAATGTTGGTCGTACGCAAGTTTGATAAATGAGGCCCAGTGTATTCAAAAGTGGTAAAATTATTAAATAAAACAGGTTTGTCTCTGTTAAAAATAAATACTGAAGATTATTGTCTAAAATACAATCATTTATTATAAAAGTTTTATTCAGCAGAGAGCGAACATTCAAAAGAGCCATATTAATAGTGGATGGTGATGGAGTGACTGTATGATTTACTGTAGGTGGGATTTTTAGTCACTGTTTAAGATTATTTGGGTTGCGTTGTTTTAGTTTATGATTATTTGTTCGCTCTCTGCTGATAATAACAGATATGAATGAGTTAGGGAGAGGTCCAAGTCCGATTTGTGAGTTACTGTTAAAATCAGGATTGAGTTCATAGGAACAGGGACCAGCTGCACATCAGGATGTTATGGATCGGGCAGAAAGGGCAGGAGCAGCTGGGGCCAGTGCCGGGGATAGGGATGGGCGAGGGTATGCCAGGCTTAGTGCCAGCATGCGTGTACCTTGTCTGTTAAGATGTAGTCCATCTGCCCCAAACAATTGACTCCTGCCCCAGAAAATTTTAAAATTATCTATAAAACCAATATTGTGCATCACGGTAACAGAGGAAAGCCAAGTGTTTAAAGAGAGTAACCTGCTGAAACTAATTATTCCTCTGCTGGTTATTGTAGTGGGGCCAGAAATAAAAACAGATTGGGGTTTGTCTTTTAAAAGATTAAAAAGATGAATAAAATCCTGCTTTAAAAGCTCAGACTGCTGTTTGCGAATGTCATTGGTGCCAGCATGAATTATAACTTTACTCACAGTAGGGTGACGTTGGATGGAGTCCAGAATCTGTTCAGAAATATCCTTTACTGTAGCTCCAGGGAAACAAAGGGTGACAGCTCCTCTCATCCTAATGTGCCGGATAATAGAGTCTCCAATGATGAGCGTGCTGGGTGGATGGTGTGCAGGCTGCTGCTGCTGATTCTGAGTAGAAGATCCCTCGGTGTCCAGAACCTGCTGGATGTTGGGCAGCTTTGCTTCCACAGGACTGCAGCGATGTTTAGTGGGCGCCGATGGCTCGTTCCGTAGATTCGGGGTGTAGTGAAGCACTCCTCGGCGGGTCCCGACTGTAGTCCTGAGTTTCGCGCGACGTGGGTGGCTACCGGCGTCCGACTGCTGCTCTGGCTGCTGGGAGGGGATGGGCGGTGGTCCTGCGGAGCTGCTGGTCCTCGGCGCGGTCGGAGGGGCGGTCAGAGGAGGGAAGTCAACCCCCAGGGCACCAAAGCTGTCGACAGCGGAAATCCGGGTGGAGGAGAATGGTGGCAGCCGCTCTGGGCGCCTCCACCGCGACCAGGCCCAACCGTCGACCACGCACCCTGGGGCACCGGAGTGGAGCTGAGGAGGGCTTTTGGTTTAGCCCCCTGCTGGAACCAGTGCTCTTCCTCTGCCGTAGATGTCGTACCTCCGCCGGTGTTCGTCTGTCCGAGTCTGCCTGGAGACCCAAGCAATGGATTCCCACTCCGCAGCTTCACCAGGCTGGCAGGGGATTGTGTCGGCCAGCTGGGCGCTGGTGGCAGCAGCGAATGTTCGGCCGAAGATGATGTCCGCGCTCGTGGTCCTGGATCAGGTGTAAATTTGTGATCCTCTGCTCCAGTTCCTTGATTTTCTTGGTTAGCCTGGCCCAACCATCACACCCGGAGCTACAGGTGAGTGGAGGCATGATAAAAGTAACAGCCATCCGTACTCTGATTAAAAACGCGTCCGATAAAAGACAAGTCTCTAAAAGTTAAAAACGGTTAAAACTAGTCAAAAGAAATGATTAAAAAACAAAAAACAAACAGTTAAAAAGAATTAGAAATCAGTTAAAACAGTGTTAAAGAGCCGGAGTTGGCAGGAGGCATCAGGACGCCGACGCATGACAAAGGACATACTGTATTTTGGACACTACTGATGTTTAGGTTGCTATAAGGTAAAATAATAAATGGCAGGGGTTGGAACTCAAACTCTGAAAAGGACCTGATTTCTAAGTATCTGCCCTAACCACTTTGCTACACAATAACCCAAAAGCCACTATGAAATAACAAATATGACTTAATTTCCAGAAACATGTTTATGTTTCAGTAATACAATTCTGTCACTTTTTTCATGAAAAAAGTGGATTAGCAGGTCTTTATAATATTAGAATAATTTTTAGTTAACACTGGAAATGAAGTCATATGTGTTATTATATATTGAGATTATATTCTGAGTTATTGTGTAGCAGAGTGGTTAGTGCAGGTGCTCTTAAAACAGAAGCCCTTTTCTGAGTTAACTCCCGCTCCCTGCCTTATAGCAATCCAAATATATTAAGTTGACCCAACATGTTTACATTTAGTTCACTGCAGAATTCATTTGGGTGGAAATGATTTACATAATTTTATGTTTATGTTTAACCAGCAATTTTTAAAAAAAAAAATTTTGTGAATAGAGAGCAGTTGTTTGATCATGTGTGTTTGTTCTTTATACTTCAGAATTACTCTACTGATGCTCAAAATATCCAGTGTCCAGCAGGCCAAGGCAGGAAAATACTACTGTACCATTAGGGAAGCTGTTATAGTCCAGTTTTGTGGCTTCCTGCATGACACCCTCACCTATTTGAGCAGCCTGTCCACCTGTCTGCAGAGATCTGTCGTCACTATAGCAGAGGCCCATGGCGCCTTGTGTTCAACAGAAGCAATACTGGAAAAATACAAAACCAGGTATATTTATATAGTTTTAGCCAATGATAAAAGCAACAGTTGCAGACTGCTATGAGGGAATAGCACTTAAATGAGCAGGTGATAACAAGGCCCTCATTAGCTCACAGAAAGAAATGATCCCGAGGCTAGTGGAAAGAATGAAACACAGGTTCCAGGATGCCGGTGTAAGGATTCTGCATGCCACCAAGTTAGTCAGCTTCACCAACTGGCCACAGTCAGGATATGAAGCAGCAGGTTGGTTTATTAGAAGTCCTGTCAGGTTGTGAATTAAAAGTACGTCGTTATTTAGTTTATACAAATGTTCTAGATTTTGGTAATGCAGAACAGGATCAGTCGCTGATGTATCAAGAGCCCGAGTCCCTGCCAAAGATGTCATGGATCACAGTAAACAGACGCTTTCAACATCACTATGAAGCAAGTTAAAACTGATTGGAGGTCCAACATAAGCCCTGAGACACTTTCAGACCTTCTCATGGTGCAACTGTGTTCAGGGATCTATGGCCCAACTAAGGCTGTAATGCTGTGGCACAAAGACTGTGTCAGAAGCAGGAGGCCAGATTTCATGGACAGAGAAAACAAGGAGTCTGACAAGATTTCAGTAACAGTGTTAATTAAAAAACATTTCTGAAAAATAAAATAAAAATCAGAAGTGACCAAAAAGGTTTTTTTCTTTTTGTTTGGTGCTAACATATTATATAATCTAATAACATGTTTTGGGTATATCTGTGTCAGAATAATTTAGAATTTCGGCCGGTAACCAATATGCTTGGCTGGTAGATTTTTTTTCATCTACGGGCCAACTTGGCCGTTGAGTCAAAAATTTTAATTTGGACCATGCACACACGCATGCACACGCACACACAGGCAGAAAGACAAACTTAATATATGTGGAAGATGTGTTACGTAACTCATTTTCAAGTAACATAAGTTTAGGTAATAGAAAAATTATTGTGTTTCACAACAACATTTTAGAGTTGACTTTTATAAGTGTTAGATTGCTTTTGACTATTACTAGAAAATCCACAGTTATGTTAGAGAAAAACATAAATATTCTTTTGGACAAATGTATTAAAAAAGTAATTCATTTTCTTTCTTTTCTTACCTACAGTATGAGAAATAACTCATCCAAACTAAGCTGTCTTTTCATCCTAACCTCTGACTGTCGCTGTAGCATCAAGCCTAGTTTATACTTCTCCAACAGCAACTTTGCACCCAGACGCAGACGTATTCACAGAGACGTTTTTCATTTATAGTACTCTGTTTCTTTCTATCCGCTCTCCGCCAAAAGACCAGACTAGATAAATAATTATTTCAATATAAAGCATGTAGTGTCAAAAGGCTGCATTAAATACTGACTACAGCGGCTATAGAGGTGAAACGATCTCTAGCTGTTGCTGAAATGAACAATCACAGGCATACGCTCTCCGTTGACACAGAGGGATACTTAGAAAATGGGGCTCGACTCCGTCCGTACTTGCGTAGGTGACGGAGGGCCCTTTCATTGACGGATAACGGCATTGCTTCAATACATCTCAGTCAAACTGGACAGGTATAAACTAGGCATCAGCCTTTCAGTCTGAGCTGTTGAGAGGCGGGGCTGGGTCTGTGAGAGACCGCCGTGTCTTTCAGAATAAAGCATGTTTACCACACTATATTAAGATCAAATATTTTTCCTCTTCAACGGTTCTCCAGTATGCACTAGCAAATAAGCATATTTTTTCTCCCGCTGGTTACAGTTTTAGGATTGTAGTTTATTATTCAAGTTTTCATTATTTCTTCACAATTTTATTTCAAATTTACATTCTATACTTTCAAGTTTAAAACTAATTTCCAAAATGAGGTGGTCCGTTTTGACCCCATAAAATTCTTAAATTTTTCATTTTTGCGCTTGTGTTTTAAAGTAACTATGAGGTGTTTGACATTTTTTTGATCGCCGGTGCCCCCTCAAGCCAACGGCATAACTGTTGCCTCTGTAGTAAGCTCGTTCATGAGGCACACATGCTGTGTTAGAGCTCACTCCCGAACGCACAGAAGCAACAGCTGAGTCAGTACCATCCTGGACAATTTACTGATTTAAAGCCATGATTCAACTGAGGTAAGAAATGTTATTGTTGTGTAAGTTTATTTGGGGTCTGGGCTGGAGTTTTACTGATGCTAAAAGATGCTGTCTCCTCTGCTGAAGCCATCCTTCAGTTACCTCTTGCTCTGCAGTTGTTTATAATGGAGAGGACGCACGCTGTGAATGTGCATGAGACCAAATGCTGGCTGCCTGGAAAGCAGTCGGGAAATCTGCTTTTTCGACCCGAACACTCACTATTTAAAAGAATTTACAGGCATATAGAGTCAAACGCGGTGAAAAGGCCAGGGCTCATTCTACTGACCAGGGCATTGCTGGAGCATGTATGAGGAACACATTTTAAAATTGTATATTTTTATTTGTGGTTAAACTTAATTATAGTCCCTTCAATCATCTAAAGCTGTCATAAAAATATTTCTTTAAAAACACCAGTTCAAATGATAAAAGTTCAAACTTAATATGACTTGAGTAGATGGAAATCTCTGAGTAGAACTGTCTTAATTGTAAAATATAATGAGAGATCCAAGAACTTTAAATACCTCTCCCGCACTGTAGCTACGAAGTCTCTGCAGCTGTTTTCTGTGGGCAAAGGGGCCTGGCAGTTGACCATTTTGCAGTGGGATCCGAGGGTCAACAAAAGTTGTGGCTCGGCTGTTGTGATCCACGAAGAAAGACTAAAAGAAGAACAAAGCAAAAAAATATATTTTAAATAAAGCTGTTCCTAAATTACCTAAATTACAAGCAAAGTGGGAGCAGAATAATTTTGATTTAGATTGGACTTTTTTAAATAAAGTTGATTTCATTGCATTTGGGGATATCAATAATTAGCTTTTTGTGACTGCATGATGTCTTAAAGTAACTGTTTACATTGATACACTTCAGGGTACAAAAAGTCCCACAGCAGGCTTAGTTGCAGATGATATATAATAAGCATTTCAAAATTGTTTTATTTGTTGGTTGCTCAATCAAGATTCTCTCAATTAATATCTATTGACTTTTCATTCTTCCTCTGTCAGGATTTTGGGTTGTCTCAGGTTTACATCTTCACAAAGGTATCCACCCGAGGGCACGCTGTATCTGGACCTGCAGCACCTACTGTAGTACGGTTCATGCAGATGTGATTCAAGGCTTTTTATCAGCTGGATAAGAAAAGTTGGCTGCCACTTACTCAGTGCCTGAGTGTTAACCCATGTGGTAACTCCAAGGCCTCTGCATTCATGGACTTTGATGTTCCTTGGTTCTCATTCTAAGGCTGATATTCCCCTGAGTCTATTCCAAGGTTTCCCTCAGAACAACTTCTTGAACATGTTCCTTTGTGTTCAGTGCTGATATCTTCTTGTACACCCTATATATAAATATATATTAGGGATGTCACGATCTCGATTTTTTAATCAAAATCGATTGAAATTATGTAACGACCTTGCACATCGAAATCTAAAAGATGATCGCGATCATGTGCTGCCATGTTTACATAATGTAGCGTCACTAGTGTCCCACTTGGACTTCATAGTCACAGTTAGCAGGCCACCATCTATTTACTCAGATTACCTCATCACAAGGAACAACACATTGCATTGTCCCTAACAAGTAACTTGTACTAGTTCTCTTATAGCTCACAACACCACCTGGTAACATTATTAACCGCTATATCACAATAACATCCCAGTGAACATGGCACACCTCTACAGAGCATATTAGCTGACGCTAGCAAGTAGCTATCTCAAGGAAATTTCAATCAAACGCAACTGGACTTGGTAATTTGTCTTGGAAGACGTTTCACCTCTTATCCAAGAGGCTTCATCAGTTCATGCTCGCCGCTGACCAGGCTGGGACTGGTCCGAACCGCATGAAGTGATGAAGCCTATTGGATAAGAGGTGAAACGTCTTCCAAGACAAATTACCAAGTCCAGTTGCGTTTGATTGAAATTTCCTTGAGATAACCATGACCTGGATGAATGAGAATATTCACAGGCCTAGCAAGTAGCTATTTTCTAAGCTACAGTTAAACCATGGCTAGGAAGAAAGAAGCAGCGGAACCGGAGCTAAAGCCATTTCTACTCTCTAATCACCAGTGAGGAAATTTTGAGTTCCCCGTGAGCTAAGTCAACATTGTCGTTGTAAACAAGAGGACAACTGTTAGCTTGTCGTTAGCTGGTTTCTCTGAGGCAGCCAGAGCTAACAGTAGAGCTGCATTAACTAAAAAGAGTCACTAGATGGCAACCACCCATTCCTGTTATGTATTTAAACAAGATTTTTGAATAAGTTTAATGAAATTAAATTTAATGAATAAGACCAATGATCATAGACTAGACTAGTCTAAAAATAGCATAGGGCTCTGTACTGTTAAAAAAAACAACAACAGAGAATCTAATCGTGACCCTAAAATCGAAAATTTTTATAGAATCGAGGATTTGGAGAATCATGACACCCCTAATATCCATCCATCCATTTTCTGAACCGCTTAATCCTTAACGGATCACGGGAGGGCTGGTGTCTATTTCCAGCTGTCAATGGGCGAGAGGCGGGGTACACCCTGGACAGGTCGCCAGTCCATCACAACACCCTTAATATGTATAAATAAATATATATATATATATATATATATATATATATATATATATATATATATATATACA